>CAUYLG010067535.1:0-106054 GCA_963573385.1 Cacajao melanocephalus
CCACCTGTCGTCTTTGTAATTGCCGACTTTCAGATTGGGTCTGAGTGGACGTCCGGCTTGTTGGTGATGAAGTTTTTTCTGTTTCTTAGTTTTCCTTCGGTGGACGCCCCTTCCCCACAGAGCTAGGCCTTCCCGGGTTCATCTGTGCTTACTGTGAAACTCTCATTCCTCAGCGCTTCCAATTGCTGTTCTCCTTGTGGGGATGGGACCAGCTGAGCCTGACTCAAAGGGCACCCAGTCCCGTATACTCCGCACCAAGAAGCGCCGCGCTGGGACGCCAGCAAAACAGCCACGCCGGCCAAAAGAGTCGCGCTGGCGACCCGTGTGGCTCCCCCGCTGGGTATCTCCCAGTTTGTGGGAAACAGAAATTTGTCTGAAATTGCGGTGTCCACTCGCTCTCTGTGCTTTCACTGGGAGCTGACAATCCTGAGCTGCTGCTAATCGGCCATCTTGGATCTCTCTCCCTATCTTAAGTGTTTTTTAAGAACCGCAAAGCAGTTTTTATGGTGATCACCACCACCACCAGGCACTGTGCTAAATGATTTACATTATCACTAATTCTCTAATACTGCATTGTACGGAAGAAGTGTTTGATTTTAGAACACATCTGGTGATAGCTTGATTTTAGAGGAAACTGAAGCCAGAGAGGCTAAGTAAACTTAGCCTTCGAAAGTCATGTTACCTGTTTCTTGGGAGAGCCAGGACCCAGACCCACTTCTTTTTTACTCCTGAGTCAGCTCTTTGCATACTACACTACTGCTAATCAGTAATCATCAGGTAAGTTGATGCAAACTCCACATACCACCTTCCTAAGCCTTAATTAAAGTATTTGGTTCATCTGAGTAGCTGGGACTATAGGCACCAGCCACCATGCCTGGCTGATTTTTGTATTTTTAGTAGAGATGGAGTTTCACCATGTTGGCCAGGCTGGTCCGGAACTCCTGAGCTCAGGTGATTTACTCACCGTGGCCTCCCAAATTGCTGTGATTGCAGGTGTGAGCCACTGCACCCAGCCTTAATATGATCTTTATTTTTATTTATTTATTTTTTTTTTTGAGACAGTGTCTCACTCTGTTGCCAGGCTGGAGTGCAGTGGCACAATCTTGGCTCACTGCAACCTCCCCCTCCTGGGTTCAAGTGATTCTCCTGCCTCAGCCTCTCAAGTAGCTGGGACTACAGGCTTGCGCCACCATGCCCAGCTAATTTTTGTATATTTAGTGGAGATAGTGTTTTACCATGTTGGCCAGGATGGTCTTGATCTCGACCTCATCATCTGCTGGCCTTGGCCTCCCAAAGTGCTGGGATTACAGGCGTGAGCCACCACGCCCGGCCAATATAGTCTTTTTAAACTTCATTTTGATTATTGGAAAACAACATTTAACATTCGTTGTTTTATTTTGACCTTTAACTGAAGTTGTTTTTCTAACTCGTGTAAATAATGTTTTTTATTATAATCAAGCTGCTTGAAAACGACGTATCAATTCCTTGACTGGGCGTGGTGGTGCGAGCCTGTAATCCCAACACTTTGGGAGGCCGGGGTGGGTGGATCACTTGGCCTCTCCATCTCTGTGCCTTTACTTTGAACTCACTTTGCTTAAAGAAGCCCCTAACCTACTCAAACAGCTCCCTTCATTTCTTAACTCTCTCCCTAATACTGTTTCACTCAGGTTTAACTAGTATCTTAAGTTTATATAAGTTCTTTATAGCTTTCAAAATTTAAAATTGTTTCATAATTAAGATTTTAAAAGTAATGAAATAAAAGAGTCATCTTTTTATTTTTAGAGATGGGTCTTGGCACACTGCACCCTCCATCTCCCTGGCTCAAGCAATTCTCCCACCTATATGTCCCGAGTAGCTGGGACTACAAGCCTGTGCCACCATGGGCAGCTAATTTTTGTAGTTTTCTGTAGAGACAGGATCTATGTTGCCCAGGCTGGTCTTGAACTCCTGGACTCAAGTGATCCACTTACCTCTGCCTCCCAAAGTGCTGGGGTTACAGGCATGAGCACCATGCCCAGCCTACATTTTTTACTTTTTCATTGTGTTTATTATAGTAGTCTCCCCTTATCCAGGGTCATATATTCTAAGATTCTCAGGGGATTCCTGTACTGTTGATAGTACCAAATCCTATGTATATGCTGTTTTTTCTATACATATATAACTATGATAAAGTTTAATTTATAAATTAGGCACAGTAAGAGAATCAACAATAATTAATAATAAAGTAGAACATGGCTGGGCAAGGCGGCTCACAACTATAATCCCAGTGTTTTGGGAGGCCAAGGCAGGAGGGTTGCTTAAGTCCAGAAGTTTGAGACCAGCCTGGACAATATTATAATGAGACCCTGTCCATACAAAAAAGTTTAAAAATTAGCTGAATATGATGGCATGCACCTGTAGTCCTAGCTATTTGGGAGGGTTCAGTGGGAGAATCGCTTGAACCTAGGAGTTAGAGGCTGCAGTGAACTATGATAGAGCCATGACACTAGCCTGGGCAATGGAGCAAAACCGTGTCTCCAAAAAAACAATAAAAACTTTAAAAAAATAAAGTGTAACACTAATAACAATATACTGTAATGTAAAATGAAGGTTATTTGAACATTTGAAGGTTATTTGAACATAAGCACCGCCATACTGCAGCAGTTGATCTGATAGGCAAGATGGCTACTAAGCAACTAATGGACACGTTGCTTATATAGCATGGATGTGCTGGAGAAAGAGATGATTCACCTCCCTGGAGAGGTGTATAATTTAAAACTTGTGAATTGTTTATTTCTGGAATTTTTCATATAACATTTTTGGAGTATGACCAGGAGTAACTGAAACCATGGAGAGCAAAACAGTGGCTAAGGGGGGACTACTGTACTTGATGCATTTTCCTTTTAGGAATTCTGCTAGGTAATTTTTCATTTGTTACACATGTCTTACAAAGAACAGATAAAACCATGTACATTTTAGGAATAATAATAAAAGAAACATACGTATGCTGGAACTGTGATGTTCAGTACGGTAGCTATTATGCAATCCACTTGTGGCTGTTGAACACTTGTAATGTGGCTAGTGTGAATTCACATGTGATGTATGTCAAAAAACACAAACCAGATTATGAAACCTGGTATGAAAAAAATAATGTGACGTATTGCAATATATATGTATTTTTTTGAGACAAGTTCTAGCTCTGTCACTCAAGCTGGAGTGCAGTGACATGATCTCCGCTCTCTGCAAACTATGCCTTCCAGACTCAAGCCATCCTCCCGTGTTGTCCAGGCTGGTCTTGAACTCATGAGCTCTAGCAATCCACCCGCCTAAGCCTCCCAAAGTGCTGGGATTGTAGGCTTGAGCGACTTTGCCTGATCCAAGATAATGCAATAATTTTTATATTGATACCATGTTGAAAATTTGAGATGTTTTGTGTTAAATAACATTATTAAAATTAATTTCACCTCTTTCTACTTTTTGAAAAATGCCTACTAGGCTGGGTTCAGTTGCTCATCCCTGTAATCCTAGTGCTTTGGGAGGCCAAGGTGGGAAGATTGCATGAGGCCAGGAGTCCGAGACCAGCCTGGTCAACATAGTGAGACCCCATCCCTACAAAATAAAAAAAAATTTTAAATGACTGGGCTTGGTGGGGGATGTGTCTGTAGTCCTAGCTACTGGAGAAACTGAAGTGGGAGGGTTGCTTGAGCCCAGGAGTTCAAGGCTGTGTGAGCTGTGATGGTGCCACTGCCGTCCAACCTGGGTGAAGGAGCAAGACCTTGGCTCTTAAAAAAAAAATGCCTACTAGACAACTTACAGTTATATATGTGGCTTGTATTTGTGATTCACATTGTATATTTCTACCAAACAGCACTGCCTCCACAGTTGGCCAGGTATGTTGGCTCACACCTATAATCACAGCACTTGTGGAGGCTGAGGAGGGAATATGGCTTGAGGCCAGTAGTTACAGATCAGCCTGCGCAACAGAGTGAGACCCCATCTCTACAAAAAATAAAATCATTAGGCATGACACAGGCCTGTAGTCCCAACTACTTGGGAGGCCGAGTCAGGAGGATCCCTTGAGTCCTGGAAATCAAGGCTCCAGTGAGCTGTGTTCATACAGCAGAGCAAGATGCTCAGAAAACGAAAAAAGAAAAACTTTACAGTTATTTCCCTGAACCCCTCTACACCCACAAAATAATCAGTATCCTGATTGCTGTATTTATTCCCTTTGGTCATTTTATTTCCTATGCATATATGTCTAAATAATGCATGTTTAATTTTTTTTTAAAATGAAAATAGGAAGCACAGACTTCATGGCTGTGTAAACAAAGGACTCTAATGTCACTTTCAGAGGCATTTCCTAAAATATGAGCTGAACAGAATCTCAGGGTCAAGTCTGGATTCAGCTTCCCTGTGAATTTTTAAGAGCCTCCCTGGGGAAGTTTGTGAGCAGAGTCATGAATGGATTATGGGAAACCTAGGGCACACACTGGAGTAAGGACGTCTGGCACACTGTAAAACCATTGCTCTCAGAGTGCCGGAGATCTGGAGGAATATGGTCAGAGAGAGTTAGCTGCCCTGGTATTTTCTGCTTCTAAGCTCAGTATGACCTACCTTCTTTTATCCTTTTTTAAAAATTCTTTTATTAAAATTGATATCCCATTCCAGACCTACATTTTTACAGGAGTAAGTCAGAGCAAAGCATATCACCTCTGTCAGCTCTAGTTAAGTGTCCTTAGCTGGTCCCAGCAGTGGAGAAGGCTTATATGGGCACTCTGCCCTCAGGCTCTTGGTGATGACCATCCTCAGAATGTCTGTCTCTTGAATCTAGACTGATTGTCCTCTATATCCAGTGTACTGCTTTCATGCTGGCTTCTATGTTCATCCTTAGTTGTGAGGGGCCTCTTTTTTTTTTCTAAAAAAAAAAAAGAGGTTTCTTTTTCAATTTTTCTGTTTTCTTGTTTCTTAGTTTATGGTCTCTTTTTGTGGATAACAGGGCCCTTGCTTGTTTGAAGTATCTTTATTCTACCATCATACTTTATTGTAAGTTTTTCTTGGTTTAGAGTTTGAAGTTAGAGATCATTTTTATTAGGAAGGCCTTGTTTCATTGTCTTGGTTTAAATGTTAAGAGTTGAAAATCTCTGAAGTCATTCTGTTTCCTGATCTGTTTGTGACCATTTTACCCCCTTTGGAAGTTTGTAAAATCTTCTTTGTCTCCATGTTTTGGTATTTATCTATGATGTAACCTAGTGTAGGTCCATAGTCATTTCTTATGCAGGGTACTTGCCAGCCCTTTACGATATGGCAGCTATGTCCTTCATAAGGAAATTTTCTTATATTAATTGATGACTTCCTTTCTTATGTTTTTTCCATTCTCTTTCTGGAACACCTACTATTTGGATGTTAGACCCACAGAAATGATCCTGTTACCTTATTTTCTTATTGTCTCTTTTGTCTTTTTGGTCTGCCTTCCAGAAGATTTCCTCTACTTCATCTTCAAAGCCTTTTATTGACTCTTAATTTCTACTATCAAATATTTCAAATAGAGCTCTTCTTGTGTATGTGCTACAAATGTTGCTTTTTTGTTAGTATCCTCTTATTTATTGGGTGCAGTATTTTTATCCAAGAATCTAGCTGATAGATTTTTACCTCTTTACATCGTTTAAGAGGAAATGGGGGCTGCAACTGAAGTGCAAAAGTCAGAATTTATCTTGGCTCAGCTTTTCATTTAAGAAAAGAAAAATACAGGCTGGGTGCGGTGGCTCACACCTGTAATCCCAGCACTTTGGGAGGCCAAGGTGGGTGGATCACCGAAGGTCAAAATTTTGAGATGAGCCTGGCCAACATGGCAAAACCTGTCTCTACTAAAAATACAAAAATTAGCTGGGTGTGGTGGTGGGCACCTGTAATCACAGTTACTCGGGAGGCTAAGACAAGAGAATTGCGTGAACCCGGGAGGCGGAGGTTGCAGTGAGCTGAGATCATGCCATTGCACTCCAGACCTTTTCTGAAAAGGTCTAATTTATTCTTGACGAAAGTCTGAGTTTAGTATCCATTTATTGAATATGTATTTATATGTTGTATACACAGTCTATTAAATTCCAGACACATTCTTTAGTTTTTGATTTTATGATTTCTCTTTTGAACTGTAGGAAGTTTGGTAAATTACATTAAATCACTATAGAAGAAGCTATTTTTACACATACAAGCAACCCAGTTGTGATTCAGAGGCAAACAAAATTGAATGACTGTAGAGATTATCTGGCAGTTGAGTGGCTGACTGTGCATTTATGAACAGGGAGGTGCATATGGCTAAAGGAGGATGAATCAGAACCAAGTATCTTCTAAAGGAATCTGTTGAATAGACTACAGAAATGATTACAGCAAACAACAACGTAATAGCAAACGACAGGGTACATACTTCTTCAGTGGAATATCTTGTTTTCTTGGGTGCTTACGGCCATCCCATTATTACTGTTTGCTGATTCATTGGTCTGTGGGTAGGAACAACTCTTCATTGTTAGGAAAAAAAAAAAACAGCGTCTCTACTTTGGAAAGAAATTACTTCTGGTGCTGCCACAGGGCAGAAGCACACAAAAAAAAAAAGAAAAAGAAATTACTATTAGCGTGGCTGTGATGTTCTCTATGTTTCAAAAGTTTTAGGTATATTGACTTGTCTAATTTTTATTATCACCTATGAAGAAGTATTATTTAGACTGGATTTTATATGTAAGGAATCCTTGCCTCAGACACATTTAATAGAGCTAAAATTTAAACTCCCCCTTTTTTTAAAAAAAAAATTCCAAAGCACATTTTGTTTTCACTCTTTCCATGCTGTCTTGAGATAAGTATACTGGATAATATTTTCTTTCTTTCAAAAATAAATACATGGCCGGGCACGATGGCTCATGCCTGTAATCTCAGCACTTTGGGAGGCCAAGGGGGGCGGATCTCCTGAAGTCAGGAGTTTGAGACCAGCCTGGCCAACATGGTGAAACCCCATCTCTACTAAAAATATAAAAATTAGGCAGGTATGGTGGTGGGTGCCTTTAGTTTCAGCTACTCAGGAGGCTGTGGCAGGAGAATCACTTGAACCAGGGAGGTGGAGGTTGCAGTGAGCTGAGATTGTGCCACTGCACTCCAGCCTGGACAACAGAGCAAGACTTCATCTCAAAAACAAACAGATGTATGGCTAGATATGGTGGTTTATGCCTATAATCTCTGCACTTTTGAGAGGCCAAGGCGGGAGGATTATTTGAGTCCAAGACCAGCTTAGACAACATAGCGAGATCACTATCTCTACAAAAAATTTAAAAATTAGCTTGGCATGGTAGCATGCATCTGTAGTCCCAGCTATTTGAGAAGCAGCAAGTAGAGGCTGCAGTGAGCTGTGATTGTACCATGGCACTCCAGCCTAGGTGACAGAGTGAGACCCTGTCTCTAAATAAATAAATACAATACAACACACGTGGGCATATTTGCGAATCACTGTGAAAGCACTGTGAGTATTGAGTTTGAGTTTACAAAGAAATTGTAGTGGATGAATTTGCAGATGCAGAATCCACAAAGAATGAGGATCATTGGTGACCATTTGCAAACATGTACAGAGTGGCTAAAAAATGAGCCACATTCAGAGCATGTTCCCAGTTGAGGTAGAACAAAGGTGATGCACTGCCTTCTTGTCTCAGCTTTTATTCCGTAAATACACGTCTTTTTCGAGGTCTATTTATGTTTTTCATTTTGTTCCTTTTGTTAGTGATTTCACTGTTAAAATGGCCCAAGAGCATAGTGTTGAAGGGCTATCTAGTGTTCCTTAAATGCAAGAAGGCTGTAATTTGCCTTATGGAGAAAATATATAAGTTAGATAAGTTCCCTTCAGTCGTGAGTTAACAGTGCTGTCTGCTGTGAGTTCTGTGTTAATGAATCAGCAATATGTATTGAAGACGGTGTCTGAACAGAAGCATACATAAAACAAGATTATGTATTGATTAGTTGAGGAAGATGTCAGGCTAGAAGGAACCTAACTCTGTATTTCCCCTAGGAACAATGGTTTAGTGTTCACTAATTCAGTGTTCATACAGCCTTGATAGAATATAACAATGGCAAATAATGACTTTGTGTGTGTGTGTGTGTGTGTGTGTGTGCGCGCGCACGCGCGCACGCGTGTGTAGGCTTAATGGTGTTCTTTACCTAGTATTTTATTGTGTCTTTTCCCATTAACAGCGTAATGTAAACATCTCGTGTAACATGCTTGTTTTTGGTGGTGAGGGATGCTTGGTTTTGGTGGTGAGGGATCAGCAGAGCTGCCAAGATTCTAGCAGGCATTATTATTTTTTTTAGATAGAGTCTCGCTCTGTTGCCAGGCTGGAGTGCAGTAGTGCGATCCTTAGCTCACTGCAACCTCCACCTCTTGGATTCAGGCAATTCTCCTGCCTCAACCTCGTGAGTAGCTGGGACTACAGGCGCGCACCACCACGCCTAGCTAATTTTTGTATTTTTAGTAGAGGCGGGGTTTCACCATTTTGGCCAGGATGGTCTTGATCTCTTGACCTCATGATCTGTCTGCCTCAGCCTCCCAAAGTGCTGGGATGACAGGCATGAGCCACCCTGCCTGGTCTCTAGCAACTTTTTAAAGGTCAGTGTTCAATATGGAACTTTGTTTATTCAGCTCATTATCATTGGGTGTCTAGGTTATTTCTGATCATTTGCCATTATTTGCAAAAATCCCTTGAGAATGAACATCCTTGTAATAGAATATTTTCTGTACATCTCTGATTAAGTTTTAGGATACATTCACAGACATGGCATTGCTACGTCAAAGGAAAATGCACACTTATTCTCCTAAAATGCCTTCCCAAAATTGTTAGCCAGTTTACATTCCCCCTGACAATAGAACCTGTTATCCCTCTTTATACATGTTATTAAAATGTTTTTCAATTTATTTGAATATTTGTTTTTAAATAGTTATCTTGTTCTGATTTAATATATTTGATTGTTAGTGAACTTCTTAAAATTATTTTTGGCTAATGTTAATTTTGTTCTAAACTATTCTTTACCATGTGATTGGTTAGCCGGCTTTTTCAACTCCACTGGTTAAATAAAATATCCTTTTACTATTGATTTTAAGTGTTGCCTTTTTCGTATATTAAGTATTTATATACTTGATTTCATTTTTGAATTTTTTGATTCTGTTCCATTAAGTTGTCTCTGACTGCCACAGACTGATTGTGTTATATGTTTTAATATCTGAAACGGCAAAAAATTATTCTTTCTCGAATTTTTTATTGATGGTCTAATTCTTTTATGTGAATTGTAGACTTCTCAAATTCTAAAAAAGACATTATTTTGATATTTCATTGGAATTTTGTTAAAGATTACTTGGGGTAAATTGTCATTTGTAGTCTTTTAATTCATGAATATGACATCACATTTGTTATTCACTTTTTTTTTTTTTTTTTGAAAACAGAATCTCACTCTGTCACCCAGGATGGAGTACAGTGGCTCCATCTTGGCTCACTGTAACCTCCGCCTCTTGGATTCAAGTGATTCTTCTGCCTTAGCTACCTGAGTAGCTGGGATTACAGGTGCGTGCTACCACATCCAGGTAATTTTTTATTTTTAGTAGAGATGGCATTTCACCATGTTGACCAGGTTGGTCTGGAACTCTTGACCTCAAGTAATCTGCCTACCTCAGCCTCCCAAAGTGTTGGGATCACAGCATGAGCCACTGTTCCTGGCCTTCAGTTCTTTTTTTTATGTATTTAGTTCTTCCTCATTAAAAACTTCAAGTTAATGAGCAGTGCTTTTGTAATTCTAGACTCTGTTTTTGGGTGGGTGAAATAAATCTTTTTTTAAACTCATCATATAGCCCCACTGCCCTTATAAGCATTTCCTGCACATAGTTGACAGGTAATAAACATTTGTTAGCCAGGTGCAGTGGCTCATGCCTGTAATCCCAGCACTTTGGGAGGCTGATGCGAGGGGATTACAAGGTCAGGGATTGGAGACCAGCATGACCAACATGGTGAAACCCCATCTCTACTTAAAAATACAAAAATTAGGCTGGGCACGGTGGCTCACACCTGTAATCCCAGCACTTTGGGAGGCCGGGGTGGGTGGATCACAAGGTCAAGAGATCGAGACCATCCTGGCCAACATGGTGAAACCACGTCTCTACTAAAATACAAAAATTAGCTGGGCGTGGTGGTGAGCGCCTGTAGTCCCAGCTACTTGGGAGGCTGAGGCAGAAGAATTGCTTGAACCCAGGAGGCGGAGGTTGCAGTGAGCCGAGATCGTGCCACTGCACTTTAACCTGGCGCCTAGCGACAGAGTGAGACTCTGTCTCAAAAAAAAAAAAAAAAAAAAAAAATTAGCTGGGCGTGGTAGCGTGCACCTGTAATCCCAGCTACTTGGGAGGCTGAGGCAGGAGAATTGCTTGAACCCAGGAGGCAGAGGTTTCAGTGAGCTGAGAGTACACCATTGCACTCCAGCCAGGGCAACAGAGCGAGACTCCCATCTCAAAAAAACCATTTGTTGAATAGGTGGATCTTTTCAAATGGAAATTATTATAGGAAACTTATAAGAAAAAATTCTAGCTGTTTTCTATTCTATTAATCAGTATTTAAATATTTATTGAGAACCTAAGGAGTAATGAATGTTCACACCCTCTTCCTGTTTTCTTAATACTTCAGTTTATAGACTAGAGTCACAAGTGTTTAAGCTCTAACAACTTATTACAGAGAAGTGAGATATCCTTCCAATTGGAAGGGATTTTTTGACAGTGAAGTTTCTGCTTCTTGCTTTTGTCAATAGCTGTGATACTTGGGTTTCTGTGTATATTGATTTTATGACTCAGTACTGATGTGCATGGGGGTCTTGTTTGCAAATCTATAGTTACTCTCTTTTAATTGCCTTGAAGTTGTCTTCTTTAGAATCACTCAAAAAAGAGAACTCTGCCATCCCTTTGTACCTTCAATTTCTATCTCTCAGATACCTAGAAACAATGATCTTTTCTATAAGTTATATAGTATTGTAGAGGAAATGACATTTAAGAATGCTACTGCTTATTCCAAATTTAGGTATTCATAGAATAAGTACCTTCCAGACTCTCAAAGAACTGTTTGTACAGGTTAATAAATGAAAAGTTGACTTAGGTTCTTCCTTTGATAATTAAATTTCAAAACACAGGATTAGTAGTATCTAGCTACTTAAGAAGTTTGGTTCATTTACTAAATGAACATTTACCATCTCAGGCTGTGTATTAGAAAGATCTTTGTGTCTATGAGGGAAAGGGAAGAATGGAGTTTTTCTATCATAATTGAATCCTTTTTGCTTTGCACACCCCTTTGGAGTACCTAATGAAAGCAATGGACTTCATTAGAAAAATGCCCATGGTGCTGGGCATAGTGGCTCACGCCTGTAATACGAACACTTTGGGAGGCTGAGGCAGGTGGATCACAAGGTCAGGAGTTCAAGACCAGTCTGGCCAACGTGGTGAAACCCCATCTCTACTAAAAATACAAAAATTAGCTAGGCGTGGTGGCAGGCGCCTGTAATCCCAGCTACTCCGGAGGCTGAGGCAAGGAATTGTTTGAACCTGGGAGGTGAAGTTGCGGTGAGCCGAGATCACACCATTGCACTCCAGCCTGGGTGACAGAGCGAGACTCCATCTCAAAAAAGGAAAAAGAAAAATACACATGGGCTCAAACACATACATTTTTACACAGAATTTTGGGAAGTTTCTGGTCTTGTTGAAACGTGTCTGTGAGCCCAAACCCCTGTAGGTTTTCTGAACTCCATCTAATGCTGCCAACAAAGGGGAAGTTATAAATGGAGGCCTGTAACTTAAACCTGTAAGTACTGTGCTCCTTACAGGTTTCCTCACTGGCTGTTCATAGCCTGCTCTGCTGGGGATTTTTTCTTCTACCCAGCATCTGAATTTGTTGGACTTTCTCAGGATTCTTCCTGGGCCCCCTTCTTGTACCCTGCTTACTCCGGGGGTCTCTTCCTTTCTTCTGGATTTAAATACCACAGCATTGTTGATGGTTGCCAGATTTATAACATTAGCCCAGATCTCTTCTCAGAATGCTGGAATCCCGTATGTAACTGCCTCAAAATCATTATTTGGATATCTCATAGATGTCACCTAAATGTAATAGATAAAAATTGTTGCAAACTTTTTATTTTTCTTTTCTTTTTTTTTTTTTTTTAATTTTTTTTGAGCCAGAGTCTTGCCCAGTCTGGAGTGCAGTGATGTGATCATGGCTCACTGCAGCCTTGACCTCCTGGGCTCAGGCAGTCCTCCCACCTCAGCCTGCAGAGAGTAGCGGAGACTACAGGTGTGCGACACTACACCTGACTGATTTTTTGAATTTTTTGTAGAGATGAGGTCTCACTGTGTTGCGCTGGCTGGTCTCGAACTCTTGAGCTCAAGCAATCCTCCCAAAGTGGCCTCCCAAAGTGTGCTAAGATTACAGGGGTGAGCCACCACTCCTGGCAGCAACTTTTAAAAATGACAGTTCATTAAGATAAAATTCACATACCATAAAATTCACTCTTTCAGAGTGCACAGTTCATTGATTTTTAGCATATTCAGATTTCTGCAACCATCATTACTATTTAATTTCAAAACATTTTCATCACCCCATAAAGAAATCCCGTACGTAGTAGCGGTTACTCCTCATTTGTCACTCCCTTGTGCCCCTGGCAACTACTTATCTCCTTTCTTTTGCTGTAGATTTACCTTTCTGGACTTTTCTTTTCTTTATTTTATTTATTTATTTATTTTTAGACGGAGTTTTGCTCTTGTTGCCCAGGCTAGAGTGCAATGGTGGATCTTGGCTCACCGCAACCTCTGCCTCCCAGGTTTAAGGGATTCTCCTGCCTCAGCCTTCTGAGTTGCTGGGATTACAGCATGCACCACCACGCCCAGCTAATTTTGTATTTTTAGCAGAGACGGGGTTTCTCCACGTCAGTCAGGCTGGTCTCGAGCTCCCGACCTCAGGTAATCCGCCCACCTTGGCTTCCCAAAGTGCTGGGGTTACAGACATGAGCCACCACGCCCAGCCAGGTTTCTGGACAGTTCATATAATATGTGGCCTTTTTCTAGCTTCATTCACTTATTATTATGTTTCCAAGGTTCATTCTGTGTTGTTTTATGTATCAACATTTCATTCCTTTTTATGACCAAGTAATATCCCATTGTATAGGTAATACCACAGTTCATAGTACAAACATGTTTTTGCTAAAGCTCTACTGCATGAGTGATGGGAAATTTACAGGTACAGAATGTGAAAATAGGTGATTTAGATTGGATATAACATCACAAATACTTATATTTAGAGCTTGAGATGATTAAAAATTGTGTTTAGCTTTTCCCTTACTTTTCCAAAAGAACACAAAATGTGAGACTCTAGTCACTTTTTAACCTTGTGTGAAGTCTCAAACATATTTGAGATATTTTACTTTTGGAAAAATAAACTATTGTTTTTCTCATGTATGGTTAGCTGCATCTGTTTACCCATTTTAAATCCATTTTGTATAAAATATTTCATTGTTCTAGGGCAATGGGTTTAATCCCTAGTTAATATTCTAATAACTTTTAAAGTTTGAAATAAGGAATCATCATTTTCAGTGAAAAACTGTCTTTGTGCTTAAATGACTTTTTTTTGACAGGAGCATTTCACTGTGTATTAAATGACATTATTGAATTACATTATAAAATGCCAAACTGTTAAGAGACAGAATTTTATTTTCTTTATACTTTGAGGTTTGGTATTCATGAATGCATGAAAGCACCATTTCCTTTGAAGATCTACACATAAAACTGAATTTATTTGAATGAGAACATCTAAATAAATCATTAGGATCGTCTGAATTTTTTAAAATTATAATTGCAGACACTGGTCTTGATTAAAAATGTTGTCATTTTCTGGTTGGACACGGTGGATCACGCCTGTAATCCCAGCACTTTGGGAGGCTGAGGCGGGCGGATCATCTGAGGTCAGGAGGTTGAGACTAGACTAGCCTAGCCAACATGATGAAACCCTGTCTATAGTAAAAACACAAAAATTAATGGGGCATGGTGGTGGGCGCCTGTAATCCCAGCTACTCTGGAGGCTGAGGCAGGAGAATTCCTTGAACCCAGGAGGCAGAGGTTGTAGTCAGCCGAGATTGCATCATTGCACTCCAGCATTGGCGACGAGTGAAACTCCATCTCAAAAAACAAAGAATTTTAGTCATTTTCTGAAACTGTTTAGAATTTCCCAAAACAGACCATTGGTTCTCTTTGTTGTGAAAGAATATTTATAAAGAAATAATAAATGGGCTTTTAAAAAAATTTAGTAATTTTATAAGAAAACTATTTTTGACTATGGACATTAATACGAAAAAGTTGGTCAGGCACAGTGGCTCACGCCTGTAGCCCCAGCACTTTGGGAGGCCAAGGCAGGTGGATCACCTGAGGTCAGGAGTTTGAGACTAGCCTGGCCAACATGTCGAAACCCTGTCTCTACTAAAAATATGAAAATTAGCAGGGCATGGTGGCATGCACCTGTAATCCCAGCTACTCTCCGGGAGGCTGAGCCAGGAGAATCACTTGAACCTGGGAGGCGGAGGTTGCAGTGAGCCAAGATCGCGCCATTGCACTCCAGCCTGGGTGATAGAGCAACTCCGTCTCAAAAAAAGAATAAGCTAAAAGATTGTGGAATCTTCAGTTCTAAAGAATATAAATCATTGATGAATGTTATAAAATGTAATTAAAGTGGTGTGAAGTGGACTTTTCTCTGCTATTAGAAAAGATCTCTTTATGATTAGAATTTAAAATGAGGTGTGCTGATAGGTGAAATGACAATCCCCACTGCATGCTACTTCCTCTTCCTGTCAGAAGGATTGGGTGGGAATCTTCATGAGAGATAATGGTAAATCAGGTTTCACTGAGATCAAATAAGTTGTTTTTAGGTTTTGTGAGGGGTTGAGCAGAGGTCGTCATAGTCACTTGTTTGATTTGGTGCCATTGGTGGAGTTTTAAATGCAGTTTGAAAGGGAATGAGCACTTATCAGAACAGAAGGAAACGTGTGGTTAAACGGTTTCAGCTGCAACTGTAGACTATTTCCCTTGGTCCTAATAGGAAGAGAAATGGAACCTTTTGTATTTTGGTTATTTTCCAATATAAGTAGAAACTGGTTCAGTGTGGTCTATTGCAGCCCTTAGCAGAATTGATTGGGTTCAGTAGTGAAGGGGAATGACACAAATAAGTACTAGGAAGGCATAATTTTTTTTTTTTTTTTTTTTTTTTTTAAATACAGAGTCTCGCTCTGTCTCCTAGGCTAGAGAGCAGTGGTGCAACCTCAGTTCACTGCAACCTCTGCCTCCCAGGTTCAAGCGATTTTCCTGCCTCAGCCTCCCGAGTAGCTGAGACTACAGGCATGCACTCCAATGCCCAGCTAAGTTTTGTATTTTTAGTAGAGACAAAGTTTCACCATGTTGGCCAGACTAGTCTTGAACTCCTGACCTCCTGCCTTGGCCTCCCAAAGGGCTGGGATTAGAGATATGAGCCCAGTTAGAAGGCATAAATTCTGTAAGTACTATTTTAAAGGTATCTCAGAGGTAATTTTTATAGCATGTTCATAATTTACTGACAGTTATTGTTATTAAACATCTCTAAAAACAAAAAGAATCCAAGACTCTGAAGAGACTACTGAAGTGAGTTTAAAAAAAATTGTTTCCAGCTTTTCCCTCAAAATGAGAAACTGTTTTACTAATTTTTATATAATTATACAGGTAATAAATAATGCCAGATTTTAGCCCACAAAGCACTGGATTTCCCAAAGGAAATATATTTGATGCAGGTAAATGAAAAGCCTTATTAACAAAGATGTATTTGATAATCTGCAGTTTTGAAAACTCACTGAAGAATTCCCGCTTCCTCTGCATTTAAAAAATCTTGTTCAAGCCAGTAAATATTAACCTATGCAAGTTTATTCAGAAGCTCATGTTTAAACGAGGTAGAAAAAACCTAAAATTATGGGTTGGTTTGTTTTTGCGATGGAGTCTTAACTCCGTTACCCAGGCTGGAGTGCACTGGTGCGATCTTGGCTCACTGAAACCTCCGCCTCCCGGATTTAAGCAATTCTCCTGCCTCAGCCTCCCGAGTAGCTTAGATTACAGGTGCCCGCCACCACACCTAGCTGATTTTTGTATTTTTGGTAGAGACAGGGTTTCACTGTGTTGGCCAAGCTGGTCTTGAACTCCTGACCTCATGATCTGCCTGCCTCGGCCTCCGAAAGTACTGGGATTACAAGCGTGAGCCACCGCACCCAGCCCTAAAATTGTGTTTTTAAAAGTAGCTATTAGGTTAGTGTGGTATTAGAAGTGGGAAGATTGTAGGAACTGTAATAAATTTACATTATTTATCTGGATCACAATAACATATTCATCTCAGGATAACAGAATTAGCACCATCCTTTCTGGGTAGATAATTACTCTTGGAAACAATTTTATTTTAAGCCAATATGAGAATTAATGTAGTGATCCAAAATGATCTAAATTTTGGTATGATGTATACCTAAAGCATTTTTTGTTCTAGAGTTATTTACTTGAAAAAGATTGGTGAAGAAATTGGTTATTTTTTTCCAGAAGAAAAGTTAATACAAGTGTTCAATTAATTCCACAGTGTAAGGATGTAGGAATTTTTCTTCTTTTTTTCTTTTTTTTTTTTTTTTGACACGAATCACAGTCTGTCACCCAGGCTGGAGTGCAGTGTTACTATCTCTGCTCACTGCAACCTCTGCCTCCCGAGTTCAAGTGATTCTCTTGCCTCAGCCTCTCGAGTAGCTGGGATTATAGCCATGTGCCACCATGCCTGGCTAATTTTTGTATTTTCAGTAGAGATGGGGTTTTGCCATGTTGGCCAGGCTGGTCTCTAACTCCTGACTGAGCTCAGGTGATCCGCCTGCCTTCGCCTCTCAAAGTGCTGAGATTATAGGTGTAAGCCACTGCACCCAGCCAGGATATAAGAGTTTTTTCTTTTTTTTTTTCTTTCTTTTTTTTTTGAGATGGAGTTTCACTCTTGTTGCCCAGGCTGGAGTGCAATGGCACGATCTTGCTCATTGCAGCTTCCGCCTCCTGGGTTCAAGCGATTCTCCTGCCTCAGCCTTCTGAGTAGCTGAGATTACACACATGTGCCACCGTGCCCAGCTAATTTTGAATTTTTAGTAGAGACGGAGTTTCTCCATGTTGGTCAGGCTGGTCTAGAACTCCCGACCTCAGGTGATCCACTAGCCTTGGCCTCCCAGAGTGCTGGGATTATAGGTGTGAGCCACTGTGCCCAGCCAGATATAGTGAACATATTTAATTTGTCAGTGACGTGAAATGTTATCGTATCCCAGGATATTCATTTTCATTATTTCTCTAATGTATAAGCAGATGTACTTGTTGGATGTGATATAATAGGAAGTCTAGCTAATTTTCTCATCTAAAGGTATTATGTGTAAGGAATAAACGTATTTCATTTATTAAGAATTCAAGATACTTGGTTAAGTTTATTGATTTTTTTTAGTTTTTAGAGGTGAGGTTTCTCTGTGTAACCCAGGCAGGTCTTGAACTCCTGGCCTCAAGTGATCCTCACAGTTTGGCTTCCCAAAGTACTGGGATGGCAGGCATGAGCCACTGGTGCCTGGCCTTATGGTCTAACTTGATTTTGTTGTAGTATTTAAGAATTTCAACAGGGAGTTGAAATAAGTGGATTTTAGGTTAACTTACTAGTTTCTAGACAAATGATTTGTACTACATATAGTCAAGCCCTGTGACCTTAAAACTATTCTACTATATTTAAAAGACTGATTCAGCTTACTGTTGCAGATTGGGAAAAGTAAAAAATAAATAAAAGACTGTGAAATAGCTTGAATTAAATTCCATAAATCCCATATAAAGGATAGCAGTGTTTTGCCCTGGATTATTTATGGACACCTAAAGATAACCACATACTACTCAATGTGATACAATAGTAAATATTACATCAGTTAAGGTTTTTTGGTTAAAAGCAGTAGCAGTCAACTCTGGCTAACAAGACAGAAAAAGAAAAAGAGATTAATTATCAGAAAATGATGAGAGAGCCTGTAAAACTGAAGGGAAGTGTCAAGAGCCTGACCCTGCGTGGCTCCAGAAACCCACGTTGAGGGAAGCAGTGCTGCATGCTCTCTTCAGAGGGTGGTGGCTTCCAGTTGTTTTTCATCTTTCTACCCAACATTCAAAAATCAAAGTGTCTGGCTGGATGTGGTAGCTCACATCTATAATCCTAGCACTTTTGGAGGCCAAGGTGGGCTGATGGCCTGAGTTAAGGAGTTCGAGACTATCCTGGGCAACATGGTGAAACCTCGTCTCTACTAAAAATATAAACAAACAAAATTAGCAAGGCGTGGTGGTGAGCACTTGTAATCCCAGCCACTCGGGAGTCCGAGGCAGGAGAATTGCTTGAACCTGGGAGGCAGAGGTTGCAGTGAGCTGAGATCATGCCACTGCACTCCAGTCTGGGCAACACAGACACCATCTCAGTCAGTCAGTCAGTCAGTCAGTAAAGACTATGGTCACAAGATACGGTTTATGCATATACTTTACTGTGATTTTTAATTTTATAATTTTATTCATCTTTTTAACAAAGTTTATATAAATAAGTTTAATCTTTTTCTTTCATGTGTATGATGGTTTTCAATGATTATCATTCTTTTCTCTGTCCTAGGTATATTTGAAGGCTCCCATGATTCTGAATGGAGTCTGTGTTATCTGGAAAGGCTGGATTGATCTCCAGAGACTGGATGGTATGGGCTGTCTGGAGTTTGATGAGGAGCGAGCCCAGGTAGGGTGACTTCAGGCTATATTGAGCATGGTCCCTTTATTTAGTCCCTAATTTTGCCTTTGTCTGGGTGCCTATTTTACCCAGTCTTTAAGTATAGAAAGTATTACATTCAAGCAGTATTGAGGAATCCTGAAAATGTTGAGACTCGAATTTTGATCCTGATTTTGTTGAGACTCGAATTCTGATCCTGATTTCGGGAATGTTTTTTCTTCAGCAGTTGTAAATTTCATTGGATTATTTGTATCTGCTCAGTGGAGGCTTCAAAGTCCAATAAGTAGTTCTTTAAAATATTTGTTCTTCATATTTGGAACATTATGAATAGGGGAAAAAGAACAGTTCAAAATAAAATGTAGGAGCTGCACTTTTGGAATGCTTGAGTGAGGAGCTCAACAAGTCCTCTCCCCAGAAAGCAATGATAAAACTTGACAAAAATTGTTTTTCCTTTAAAACAAAAAAAAAAAAAAAAGGAAGAAAGAAGCTGGACATGGTGGCTAGCACCTGTAATCCCAGCACTTTGGGAGGCTGAGGCAGATGGATCACCTGAGACTTGAAGTCAGGATTTTGAGACCAGCCTGGCCAACATGGTGAAATCCCACCTCTACTAAAAATATAAAAATTAGCTAGGTGTGGTGGTGCACACCTGTAATCCCAGCTACTTGGGAGGCTGAGACACGAGAATTGCTCAAACCTGGGAGGCAGGGATTGTGCTGAGCTGAGATTGCACCACTGCTCTCACTGCTATCCAGCCTGGGTGGCAGAATAAGACTCTGTCTCAACCCCAACAACAACAAACCGCACCCATTTAAGTCCTCATGGAAGCTGTTGAATCTCATTTAAGATCAGTGACAGTCTGTGGCATTTTAGTCAGGAGCTACTCTCTTTCCCCAGCTCTGTGGTCCCTCAGATTCTTTCTTGGGCAGTCAGGGTAAGCCATGAGCACCGGTAGATCTGTTGTCCTGTCAAGAGAGAGCTGACTTTATTAAAAGCTTGTTGAGTGAGGAACTCAACAAGTCTTCTCCCCAGAAAAAAATCCATGCCCAGGCATATTGTTTGAAATGATAGAGGTCTCATTGGCAAACAATCTGGCAAAGCTAATGTTGCAGAAAACAACAAAGTGGCATACCAGCCAGAAATTTATCAAGGAGATTAAGGGAAAGAGATAGGTAAAGTAGACACTACTAAGATTACACTCATTTCATCCAGAAAGCGGTGTGCATGTACAAGGCTACACCTGCTCTGAGGAGAACACAGAAGGCCCTTGCAGGCTACTTTTCCCTTGGTGAACACAACGTAGACTGGTAAACTCCCTGAACTTCGAAAGCATTTCCTCAAGCCACACATAAGTCCAGTGGCAAAAGATGGAAGTCTGCTGGCTCAAGGTGTTTGGGCAAAACCTCTGATCAGTCGTTGGCTCACAGCTGAACTATGCTGACCCAGAGACAACCTCCCAGAAAGCAAGATTAAAAAGACAGCTGTGTGCAGTGGCTCATGCCTATAATCCCAGCATTTTGGGAGGCCAAGGTGGGAGGATCACATGAGCCCAAGAGTTAAAGACCAGCCTGGGCAACATGATGAGACCTCATCTCCGCAAAAAATTTTAAAAATTAACCAGGTGTGATGGCGTGTGCCTATAATCCTAGCTACTTGGGAGGCTGTTGTGGGAGGATCACTTGAGTCTAGGAGTTCAGGACTACAGTGAACTACAGTCATGCCAGTGCACTGCAGCCTGGGCAACAAAGTGAGATTCTTTCTCTAAAAAGAAGAGGAGAACTGAGCAGTGACATTAGAGGCTGTACACTGCTGAGGAAAACAGACTCCACAGAATCTTTGGCTATTATTGCGTAAAATAAAAAAGTTTACAGACTAAATAGCAGATAAGAGCTGACATATGAACAAGAAAGTGAACAGAGTCTTGGGGACCTGTGGGACACCAGCACACATGATGAAAGTTTCGGGAGAGGAAAAAAAAAGAGGCAGAAGATATATTTTAAGAAATAAGAGCCAGGCTGGGCATGGTGGCTCACACCTGTAATCCCAACATTTTGGGAGGCCGAGGTGGGCGGATCACAAGGCCAGGAGTTCAAGACCAGCCTGGCCAATGTGGTAAAACCCGTCTCTACTAAAAATACAAAAATTTGCCAGGCATGGTGGCGGGTGCCTGTAGTCCCAACTACTTGGGAGGCTGAGGCAGGAGAATTGCTTGAACCCAGGAGGCAGAGGTTGCAGTGAGCCTGAGATTGCACCACTGCACTCAAGCCTGGGCGACAGAGTGAGACTCCATCTCAAAAAAAAAAGAAGAGCCAAAACTCTCACATTTGATGAAAAATGTTAATCTACGTTATCCAAGAGGCTCAATGGACACTAAGTAAGATAAACACAAATCCACAGCTAGACACTTTATAGACTGTTAAAAGACAAAGAATCATGAAAGCAGCAAGAAAGAGGAGTTACCACACCCAAAGGAACCACAGTAAGATTAACAGCTAACGTCTCTTGAAATCATGGAGGCCAGAAGGTTGTGGGATGACATGTTAAAAACACTGAAAGAAACTGTAAAAGCGGGTCAGGCACTGTGGCTCACACCTGTAATCCCAGCACTTTGGGAGACTGAGGTAGGAGGATCACTTGAGCCCAGGAGTTTGAGGCTACAGTGAGCTATGATTGCACCACTGCACTCAAGCCTGGGTAACAGAGGTCGACCCTGTCTCTTTAAAAAACACAGAAAGCGGCTGGGCACAGTGGCTCACGCCTATAATCCGAGCACTTTCGGAGGCTAAGGTGGGCAGATCTTAAGGTCAGGAGTTTGAGACCAGCCTGGCCAATATGGTGAAACTCCATCTCTACTAAAAATAGAAAATTAGCCAGGAGTGGTGGTGCACACCTGTAGTCCCAGCTACTTGGGAGGCAGAGGCTGGAGAATCGCTTGAACCAGAGAGGCAGAGGTTGCAGTGAGCGGAGATCGTGCCGCTGCACTCCAGCCTGGGCGACAGAGTGAGACTTTGTCTCAAAAAAATAAAAATAAATAAATCAAAAACAAAGAAAATGTAAAAGCAGCTGATTCTTTTTTTTTTTTTTTAAAGATGGGGTTTCACCATGATGGCCAGGCTGCTCTTGAACTCCTGACCTCAGGTGATCCACCCAGCTAGGCCTCCCAAAGTGCTAGGATTACAGGCGTGAGCCACCGCGCCTGGCCGCACCTGATTCTTAAAATAATTACAGGAATATAAAGGAGCTCAGTCTTTGTTTTTTCTTTTTGTCTTCCCATATAGTTCTTTATATAGGGAAATGTAAGAATTTTCTTAAAAAGGGATTAAAAAATTAAGGCTTTCTATTGAAAAGTTTGATTCAAAGTTAAAATTTTTTTTAACCTTTCAGTGTTATTCAATAAAGTTAAAATTCTTAAAGAATCCTTGGCCTGGCCCAGACCATCCTGATGGCACATGCCTATAGTCCTAGCTACTTGGGAGGCTGAGGCAGGAGGATCCCTTGATCCCAGGAGTTCCAGGCCAGCCTGGGCAACATAATGAGACCTTCATCTCTAAAAATAAAAATAAAGAAAGAATCCATACTTTACCCTGATTTCCACAATGCTAATGAGTTCCCGGTTCTTTCAGAAAAATAATAACCAGCAATCTAGAAGACCATTTTCTATAAGAAGTGGTAAGGCAGACTTAATTTATATAAGGAAAATTCAGATTGGATTGACTTAAAACTGAAGTATTTTGACAGAGTGCAGTGGCTCATGCCTGCAATTCCAACACTTGAGAAGGCAGAGGTGGGAGGATTGCTTGGTCCCAGGAGTTTGAGACCAACCTGGGCAACGTGGCAAAACCCTGTCTCTACCAAAAAATAAAAAAAATAAATAAATAAAAATAGCCAGCTGTGGTGGTGTGCACCTGCAGTCCCAGCTACTCAGGAAGCTGAGCTACTCAGGATGGCTTGAACCCAGGAGGCAGAGGTTGCAATGAGCTGAGATCGCACCATTGCACTCTGGCCTGGGTGACAGAGCCAAGACCCTGTATCAAAAACAAACAACAAAAACTAAAATATTTTATTAAGATGAATAAGTTAAAATTTTAAACATTTTTCGTACTTAGAGTTTTCCAAGCCTTATTCCCATAGTCCTCAAATTGGTCTATATCACTACAAGTGCCATCTTTTGTGATAATTTACAGTTTTTGAATAAAAAATTCAAAGCAGGTGACTCCAGCTGCTCAGTCAGCAATCAGTACTTACCTGTAGCCCTCCTTGTCCCCAGATCATCTGCAAGATAATATAAGTAAAGAGGCAATGAAATATAGATGTTAGGGGCAGGAGTTCATAGTCGTATAATGTAAATCCTGGCCCCACCACTTACCAGCTGTTAGGGACTGAATGTTTGTGTACCCCATCCCCAAATTGATATGTTGAAGCCCCAGCCCCTGTTGTGACTATACTTGAAAATAGGGCATTTATGGAGGTAATTAAGGTTAAAGGCATAAGAGTGGGGCCCTGATCTAGTAGGGTTAGTCTCCTTATGAGAAGAGGTAGGAGAGAGCACTCTGTCTCTCTCTCTGCCGTATGAGGACAGCGAGATGGATGTCTGCAAGCCAGAAAGAGGTCCCTCACCAGTAACCAAATTGTCTGGCACCTTGATTGGGGACTGCTGGTCTCCAGAAATATGAGAAAATGAATTTCTGTTGTTTAAGCCAATCCATTTTTGGTTTTTTTGTTTGTTTTGAGACATAGTCTTGCTCTGTTGCCAGGCGCCAGGCTGGAGTGCAGTGGAGCAATCTTGGCTCACTGCAATCTCTGCCTCCTGGGTTCAAGCAATTCTCCTGCCTCAGCCTCCCGAGTAGCTGGGACTACAGGCGCGTGCCACCACATCCAGCTAATTTTTGTATTTTTTAGTAGAGACAAGGTTTCACTGTGTTGGCCAGGATGGTCTCGATCTCTTGACCTTGTGATCCACCCGCCTGGGCCTACTAAAGTGCTGGGATTACAGGCGTGAGCCACGGCCCATTTTTGGTATTTTATTATGGCATCCTGAGATGACTTAAGATACCAGCTGTGTGATGCTGGCAAGCTATTACATCTCTCCAGGCCTCAGATTTCTCTTTCATAAGATGGGATAATGCTGCTCACAAATTTGTGAGCAGTTGAATGAGATAGCGTATGTAAAGGGCTGTGCCTAGCACAGTATCTGGGATGCAGTACAGTTCCTAAATGAAGACTCTTACTTGTTACTGCTTGTACTTTAGCATTTTATACTTGGGGTTTCCATTCTTCTCCAGATGTCTGTCTTATGTAGTAGTGTATAAAATCACAAAGCGTGGATTTCAGCCCTCTCTCCTTGGGCTAGAATAGGCCCCATCTCTAGTGAGTGAGCCTGGCAGCAGCCTCACTTCTGTATTCCAACACAGTTTTGTTTCTCTCTGCTGATCACACAGGCAGAACTCTTTGGTTAACTCTTCTGAATTAACCAAAACACAGTTAAAAAGTTATCTAAGTTTATGGTTAATGTTATGTCATTTATAATGTAATATAATTTGATATAGGATTAGAGTGACCATATTACTTATTGTCACTGTATTATTCCTAAAAGTAGAGGGTGATGTTTAAAATAACTGAAATTATGTTACATTTTGATCCACACATTTATTGACCCACAAATTGGTTTTATTATATTGCTAGCCCTAGAAAAATTGTTTCATTCAAAAAACATTTTTAAAAATAGGTTTTTTAAAAAATAAAGTAACATGTATACATGAAAGCAAAATAAAAGTTATGTCTTTATGTTAATCATCTGAACATTAAGATTAATAAGCAGAATGCTTAGTATTGATACTTATTCAAGTACTTTATTAGTCTCTTATTCATAACTGTATCTAATATTTTTTGAGGAATATATAGATTTTCCAATACAGTCTTATTTTTTTTCTTTCTTTTTTTTTTTTTTTTTTAAGAGACAGAGTCTTACTCTGCTGCTAGGGTCATACAATCACAGCTTACTACAGCCTCAAGCTCCTGCCACGTTGGCTAATTTTAAAATTTTTTTTAAAGACAACGTCTCACCATGTTGGCCAGGCTGTTTTTGAACTGCTGGCTTCAAATGATCCTCCTGCCTCAGCTTCCCGAAGCACTAGGATTATAGGCATGAACCACTGCATCTAGCCTTCTTCATATAAGTGCCTGCAGTACACTTCAGAGTTGCATGTTATAATTAGTAAATTTGGAACTGTTGACATCTTCAATTGAGTCTCTGTAAACTATGTAAAAAATTAGCAAAATACTCTAACAAATGCTGAGGTATCTGGTAAAGTAAGCTAAATGGAAAAGAGTTCCATTTTTGAAAAATTAAATTTTATAAATATTTCAGCCGAAATATTTTCACAGGTATTGTCTCTGCTTTTTTCCAGATTACCTTTCTTTGACAAGTTATTTTAAGACAAAACCTGTCAGAAGCTGTCTCTATTTATGATTCTTCAGAATATTTTGCCGAGTTCAGTTACTTCAGAATTAAGAGTCTCTAATTATCAAATCATTTCCAATTAAAAATAGGAATTTCATCCGAGATTCTTTTCCCAAAAAGAAACAAAAGACATGTGACCAGTCGCAGTGGCTCATGCCTATAATCTGTGCACTCTTAAGAGGCCAAGGAGGGCAGATCACTTGAGGTCAAGAGTTTGAGACCAGCCTGGCCAACGTGGTGAAACCCTGTCTCTACTGAAAATTCAAAAATTAGCCATAGTGGCACGTGCCTGTGGTCCCAGCTACTTAGGAGGCTGAGGCAGGAGAATTGCTTGAGCCCAGGAGGAGGAAGTTGCAGTGAGCCAAGATCGTGCCACTGCACTCCAGTCTGGGTGACAGAGTGAGACTCCATCTCAAAAAAACACGAGGCCGGGCATGGTGGCTCACGTCTGTAATCCCAGCACTTTAGGAGGCCAAGGCAGGTGAATCACCTGAGGTAAGGAGTTCGAGACCAGTCTGGCCAACATGGTGAAACCCCATCTCTACTAAAACTACAAAAATTAGCTGGGCCTGGTAGAGGGTGCCTGTAATTCCAGCTACTCAGGAGGCTGAGGGAGGAGAATCACTTGAACCCAGGAGGCAGAGGTTCTTTACACACTTCATTGTTTGCTTGTTTTTGAGATGGAGTCTTTTTCTGTACCCCAGGCTGTAGTGCAGTGACACGATCTTTGCTCACTGCAACCTTGCAACTTCCGCCTCCTGGGTTCCAGCGATTCTCCTGCTTCAGCTTCCTGAGTAGCTAGGATTACAGGTGCCCTCTACCATGCCTGGCTAATTTTTATATTTTTAGTGGAGAGAAGGTTTCACCACATTGGCCAGACTGGTCTCGAATTCCTGACCTCAGGTGATCTGTCACACTTGGTTTTTTAATATAATTCTCTAAAACCTTGAAAAACATGAAAATTTTGGCACTTCACTATTGATTAATCAGAGATTTAAACAAAACGTTACTACAAAGGCTCACTAACCCAAAGAAGGTCAATGTTATTGTAGGAACTAGGTTGGTTTTAGCATGATTCTTCAAAGACTCAAGTTTTCCAAAAATCTAATGCGTGCTGTCATGAGATTTTTTTTTTTAATTCATCATCAGCTTTGTCACAGTTCCACAGTTCAGTTACTTTAACTGCAGATAAAGGTATTTGTCAGTTACATAAACTATAACTTCTAAATAATAGAATGTTTCATTTCTTTGGATGCAGTCATAAATTACATGTGTATCAGTAGTAGTTCCTAGTAAATTTCTGTTTTGTAGTTTTTAATTCAATTAGAATGTTATTTTTATACAATATGTATAAAACATTTGTATCATCAATATAAGCCAATAATTTTATCTTTATTGTGCTTTTTAAATGACTTTGTTTTGGCAATCACAGAACAATATTTCACCTTCAGTGTAATGACCTTGCAAAGTTTTATTTGATTTCATGACTGGATTAGAAAAATTGAACCATTATTGGAATTGATAAATTTTCTGTTTCATCAATGATCAAATAAATTTTCTATTTCATCAACTGATGACAGTGCTCTAAAATTAGTGTCTTTTTTTTTTGCAAGGTTTTTTTGTTCATGAAGCAACATACATTTCCTTTTTACATACGCACAAAAATGTGGGTGAAATTAATTTGGAAGAGTCATTTAAGTGAAAAGTTATGGGCTACAGATTGATATATTAAATGTATCATTTGCAGCTGCACATACTGAATTGTCTTTGATGTAAATACTAATGCTTCTTCAGCAGATTTATTTCTTTTTGTTTTCATGTGATCACTGATACCATTCTGGTCCCCACAGAGAATAGTAAATGTCGATATTTTGCGCAAATTACACATTCATCATCAGCTTTCTTGGAAAAAAATTTTATTCTTCATTTTTTAATTAAGCATGAACTTTTTCTAGTTTTTAAACTCTTTGCTCCAGAAAGGTAAGTGTTACCAAACTGTAAAATAAATATAGTTGTAGATTTAGACAATAAATAAAGACACAATTTAAATATAATGAAGAGAGAATTACTACAGCCAGAGTGGTCAGAATATTCCTTGTATGCTCTATGACAGGACTGCTAAGACTTAATTTCCCACATAAATTTCATGTATACTCAACCATGTTTTATGATGACCCCACCTGGCTACATTGTGCAAGTTGTGATACAGACTTTGGAGTGACAGACAAGTGACTGGTAGGGACTGGAGAATTGAAAACTTTATACCACTCAAACCTGAAGGAGTTAGTTGTTCCTAGCCATTTGAACCTACTTTGTGGGTGAACACGTGGTTTTTATTATCAGGTGCCCTTTATGCTGTCCTTGAAAGGGAAGTGTTAGATTGCAGCAGGAAAGGATCAGGACAATACTGGTAATTACTGATCATATTTCCATTTTACCATTTGTTAAAGTGTGAACTCTGTTCACTGCATGTACATCTCACATGTCATTAGAAAATACCAAGACAGGCTGGGCATAGTGGCTCATGCCGGTAATCCCAGCACTTTGGGAGGCTGAGGCAGGAAGATCACTTGATAGCAGGAGTTTAAGACCAGCCTGGGCAACATAGTGGGACCCATCTCTCTATAAAAAAATAAATTAGCCAGGAGTGGTGGCACTGCTACATGGGAGGCTGACGCAGGAGGATTACTTGAGCCTGGGAGGTTGAGGCTGCAGTGAGCCACGATCACGCCACATACTCCAGCCTGGGCCTGAGAGTGAGACCCCTTCTCTAAAAAAGAGAAAAGAAAAGATCAAAACATAAGGTGGAACAAGAAAGTGAGGGCTACCATGCTGGGCATGGTGACTCATGCCTGTAATCCCAACACTTTCAGAAGCCAAGGCAGGCGGATCACAAGGTCAAGAGATCGAGGCCATCCTGGCCAACATGGTGAAACCCCGTCTCTACTAAAAATACAAATAAATTAGCTGCGTGTGGTGGCGCACGCCTGTAGTCCCAGCTACTTGGGAGGCTGAGGCAGAAGAATCACTTGAAACCAGGAGGTGGAGGTTGCGGTGAGCTGAGATTATGCCGCTGCACTCCAGCCTGGCAACAGAGCAAGACTCCATCTCAAAAAAAAAAAAAAAAGTGAGGGCTGTCAAATATCTCTTGGCTTATTTTGCTGCAAATATTAATAAGAATACTTTTTAAAAATTTTTGTTTGGGCACGGTGGCTCACACCTGTAATCCCAGCACTTTGGGAGGCCGAGGTGGGCGGATCACCTGAGGTCAGGAGTTCGAGACCAGCCTGGCCAACATGGTGAAACCCCGTCTCTATTAAAAAAAAAAATAGTTTTTTTATTTTTGAGACAGAATTTCACTCGTTGCCCAGGCTGGAGTGCAATGATGTGACCTCAGCTCACTGCAACCTCCGCCTCTCGGGTTCAAGCGAATCTCCAGCCTCAGCCTCCAAGTAGCTGAGATTACAAGGGCTTGCCACCGTGCCCAGCTAATTTTTTGTATTTTTTTTCTTTAGTAGAGATGGGGTTTCACCATGTTGGCCAGGCTGGTCTTGAACTCCTGACCTCAGGTGATCCCCCCGCTTCAGCCTCCCAAAGGTCTGGGATTACAGGAGTGAGCCACTGC
Source organism: Cacajao melanocephalus (assembly GCA_963573385.1). Taxonomy (NCBI): domain Eukaryota; kingdom Metazoa; phylum Chordata; class Mammalia; order Primates; family Pitheciidae; genus Cacajao; species Cacajao melanocephalus. The sequence goes on from CAUYLG010067535.1 coordinate 28,910, forward strand.
ACCAAACTGTGATTACTGCTAGAATACATATTTATGACTAATAACTTCTGAGAGAATTAGATCACATCTTGTGTTACATGCTCTCATTTCATCCTCTACTTTTCCTCTCCTGTACTTATCACAAGGATAATTTTATATTCATTTGTTAATTTTATATCCGTTGCCCATCTCCCCCACTAGACCAGAATCTCTGAGAAAAAGCACCATTTGCTCTCTAAAGTATCCTTGGCACCAAGCACAGTGACTTGGATGTAACAAAGGCTCAATATTTATGGAATAAATGAAAAATTAAATGAATGCACAGGACAGAGTGGGTATCCTGTCAGCAGCAGCTGTGTACCAGTTGATACCTAAGTGTATAGAAAGCCCTGGGAAATTGGAAACAGCATTCTCTTGCGGATATCTCTGGCTTATATAGTAGGTCCGTGCTGTGATGTTCAGTCAAATGTTTGATTTTTATGTATCCATAAGTGCTTGTTGAATAATAGCTGGCATTTATTGAAGGCTGTCAGTATGCTTAAGCACTTTTTATGTGTTATTTAATCTTTACAACAGTCTTGTGATAAAGTATTACTCTGCCTGTCTTACATGTGAATTCACTGAGAGTTACGGAAATGAAATAACATTGCCCTGGGTTATAAAGCTAGTAAGTGCATCATAAAAATGGGAATTTGATTACATCTTTCCATTCTGTTTACGTTACAGACATTGTCACTGAAAATTTTAAGTATTAGAAAACCCCACTGACAGTGACAAATAAAGGATTTATCACACAGAACAAGATATCCAGCAGTAAGCAGTCCAGGCCTGGAATAGCACTTAATTATATTATCAGAGGCCCTGGGTCTTTTTTTTTTTTTTTTTTTTAGCCCGACATGATATGAAATCTTTTAATCTTGCTGCTGTGCCATGCTTACCATGTGACTCTGTCCTCATTATTATGTTTGCAAGATGGCAACTGCATCAGTTCCTAGAAAAGTAGAATGGTGAAATGTCTTAAACTTTCTTGGAAGCCTCATTAGGTGACTTGTGTTTCTGTCTCATTGGCTACAGCTGAGTTACGTGGCCACCCCTTGATACAGTGAATCTAGGAAAGTGAATAGTATTGATGACTTTTCTGGTATTGTTTTGGATCTTTTAGTTTCTTCAAGTGTACCATCAAAAATCCTAGTATTCTGGCCGGACATGGTGGGTCACTCGTGTAATCCTAGCACTTTGGGAGGCCGAAGTGGGTGAATCACTTGAGGTCAGGAGTTTGAGACCAGCCTGGCCAACATGATGAAACCCCGTCTCTACTAAAAATACAAAAATTAGCTGGGCATGATGGTGCACACCTGTAGTCCCAGCTACTTTGGAGGCTGAGGCAAGAGAATTGCTTGAACCCAGGAGGTGGAGGCTGCCGTGAGCGGAGATCATGCCACTGCACTCCAGCCTGGGTGATATAGTGAGACTCCATCTCAAAAAAAAAATATCTGTATTCAGAAGTGTGTGACTGCAAAGGTCAAGCATCCTGGGCTGTAGACAGTGAGGGAGCTTTTTTAAGTTGGGAGCATTGTGGTCAGATCGTTCTTTAAAGGTATACTCTGATGGCTGTGTGGTAGATTGGGTGGAGGGTGACCAAATGGAAGCAAGGAGAGACTGTTTAGGAGACTTTTTACAATGGTGTAGGTGAGATTTTAGGGGCCTGAACTAGGAAAATTTTTATAGGAATGAAGAGGACACTGAAGATTCCAAAAATACATAGGACATCAAGTAGGTAAGACTCAGTGGTTGATAGACAGTGGAGACAAGGAAAGAGTGAAGAGTCAAAGTTTCTAGCAGAAAAAAAATGATACCGCAACAGAGACCAAAACAGAGTAGAGGAGAAAGTTTAAGTTGGTTACCTTTTTAGACACAGTGAGTCCTGAGGTATCTGGGTTTCTTTCATGTGCAGATCTTTAGCCACTAACCGGGAAAAGACACAGATTTGTTATATGTTACAAATATATTTTGCTTGATAATTTCCCTTGGAATTTTATTTGCTTTTTATTGTCCGGAAGTTTCCAACATTTGTGTAGTCAGTGTTGTTCATCTTCATTTATATTTCTGGCTTTAGTTCATAGTTAGCCTTTCTTTTCCCCAAATGATAGAATTATTTACCACATTTTTTTCTTGTTCTCCTATGGCTTAAATATTGTATTGATCAGGATTTTATTTTGGTGAGTAGGATGAAGTAAGTAAAGCAAATGGAAGAGCATTTTCAATTGTTAGAATATGATTAATATGACTTATGTTTCCAAGGTGTCATATAAAATACTGAATTTTTCCTTTAAAAGTACCTCTGATAGTTGGGTTTTTTTTTTAATGGTGTTGCTGTTTCTGAAATACTCTGCTGTTTGTTTCTGTCAAAATAAAAAAGGCTGGACAGGGTGGCTTGCACCTGTAATCCCAGCACTCTGGGAGGCTGAGACAGGAGGATCTCTTGAAGCCAGGAGTTTGAGACCAGCCTGGTCAACATAGTAAGACCCAGTCTCTACAAAAACAAAAACAAAACAAAACAAAAAAAACAGGTGCAGTGGTGGATGCCTGTAGTCCCAGCTGCTTGGGAGGCTGAGGCAGGAGAATTACTGTAATAAAGTTAAGCCTAGGAGTTTGAGGTTGGGGTGAGCTATGATTGTACCACTACACTTGTACTCCAGCCTGAGTGATAGAGCAGGACCTTGTTTCTTTTTCTTTTCTTTTTTATTGAGAAAGAGTTTCACTCTTGTTGCCCAGGCTGGAATGCAATGGTGCAATCTCGGCTTGGTCTGACCTCCGCCTCCTGGGTTTTAAGCTGTTCTTCTGCCTCAGCCTCCCAAGTAGCTGGGATTACAAGCATGTTCCACCACACCCAGCCAATTTCTGTATTTTTAGTAGAGACGGGGTTTCACCGTGTTGGTCAGACTGGTCTTGAACTCCTGACCTCCAGGGATCTGCCCACCTCAGCCTCCCAAAGTGCTGGGATTATGGTGTGAGCCACCACCCCCGGCTGCTGTTGCAACAAGTAAATAAATAAAAATAAAACATCCCCAAATCTTATATTTTTTTAATAAATCAAAATTAAAATAGGCGTTTTATGTATTCTGACAGCAGGAGGATGCATTAGCCCAACAGGCCTTTGAAGAGAATCGGAGAAGGACACGTGAATTTGAAGACAGAGACAGGTCTCATCGGGAGGAAATGGAGGTGAGAGTTTCACAGCTGCTGGCAGTAACTGGTTAGTACTTTCCCCCAAACTCTCAGGCTATGTTTGTGATGTTTGTGCATAATGTTTTTTAATAGTTTAATTTTGTCTTTCATTTTTAAGAAGTTGTACTCTCTGACTTTGTATTTGTTAAATGTAATTGCTGTAAATAATTTATTCTAATTTAAGGTTGTATATGAATTCCTCAGTAATTGGTCTTCATAAAAATCATTTACTGTAATAAGGTATATTTTCTCTTAATTCATTTACCCAAAATCTTACCTCTTTTTTTCTTATTTTTCAAATTATTTGTAAACATTAGCTTATGTTAACATAGACTGCATATTTTTAGAGCATTATTAAAACTCTTTGGAGTAATATTACTTTTCATTTTTCTATGAATATTTGTCTTGATTTTGTAACTATAATTTTTAGTCATTTATGTGATTTTAACTCAAGGAAAATTTAACATTTTCAGATTACTCAAAGAATGGAATTAACAGACTTTTTATTTTAACCTTCCTATTACAAAGTAAAATACAGATACAGAAATCAGCGTTAACAAATCTATAGCTTCCTGTGCTGGTTTACTTTGGATAAATTTTTTAAAATAATAATAAATAAAAGATAATCTATAGTTGAATGAATTATTGTAAGGCTAACATCTTTACAACCACAGTTTGGTCAAAAAATAAAACTTTGAGCATGAGCAACTCTGTCACTACAAAAAGTAAGAAAATTTAGCTGGGTGTGATGGCACATGCCTATAGTTTTAGCAACACTTGGGAGGCCAAGGCAGGAGAATCACTTGAGCCCTGGAGTTTGAGGTTACAGTGAGCAGTGATTGCACCACTGTACTCCAGCCTGGGTGACAGAGTAAGATCCTTCCTTTAGAAAATATACATAAATAAAACATAAATAAAAGTTTGATAGCTACCCCAGCAGCCCCTTCCATATATACATCTAATCATGACTTTCTCATCATTTCTGCTCAAAAGTAATCATTTCGATTTTTATAGTTATTTCTTGTGTTTCTTTAGCTTTAGTACCCATTGAAGTTCAGTCTTAACCCAGTTTTAAAATTCGATCATTGCTGGGTGCGGTGGCTCACACCTGTAATCCTAACACTTTGGGAGGCTGAGGCGGGCAGATCACAAGGTCAGGAGTTCGAGACCAGCCTGATCCATGGTGAAACTCCGTCTCAACTAAAAATACAAAATTTAGCCAGGCGTGTTGGCGCCTGTAGTCCCAGCTACTTGGGAGGCTGAGGCAGGAGAATCGCTTGAATGCAGGAGGTGGAGGTTGCAGTGAACTGAGATCTCGCCACTGCATTCCAGCCTGGTAACAGAGTGAGACTCTGTCTTAAAAAAAAAGAACTGATCCTTTCCCCCTCCTTTTTTAATCTACCATGTTGGTTTCTGAATTTTGATGTGTCTTTTAATTGACAATGGAATTTTAAATTTTTTTACACAAAATTATACCCTGCCTTAAGCAGACCTCATTATAAAAATTAATATTCAAAGTATATACAAATTGTTCAGAAATACAGATTTTCTTTAAAAAGTATATTCTAGGGCCAGGTGTGATGGCTCACACTTGTAATCCCAGCACTTTGGGAGGCTGAGGTGGGAGGATTGGTTGAGGCTGGAAGTTCAAGACCATCTTGGGCAAAATAGCAAGCCCCCATCTCTGCAAAAAAATAAAAACTTACCCAGCATGGTGGCACACGTCTGTTGTCCTAGCTACTCAGGAGGCTGAGGCAGGAGGATAGCTTGAGCCTAGGAGCTTAAGGCTGCAAGAGCTATGATCACACCACTGTACTCCAGCCTGGATGACAGAACAAGACCCTACCACCTCCCTCAAAAAGTATATTTTAGAAAAAATAATCAAAATAAATTATCAAGATAAGAACTAATGTGTTTGAAGAAGAATGTTGTCAAATATTACTAGGTATTATGCTTCAAGTTTGTAAACTTTTTATCAACATGAACATTTCATACAAGAAGAAATAGAAAAAGCACACATTCATCTTTGATAATCAAAACATATTAAAATATAATTACAGTGTATCAACTAAATAGAACCATTTCCAGGCGTTAAAAGTCAGTATTATGTACCTAAGATTGTTAAATTTATGTCCTACATATTTTTGGAATCTACAGATTCCCCTGGTTGCCAGGGGAAATGGGGGTTAGTTACTTAAAGGGTATAGAGTTTCAGTTTTGCAAGATGAAGAGAGTTCTAGTTGGTTGTACTTAACACTACTGAACTGTGTGCCTTAAAAATAGGGTGGTAAGTTTTATGGTATGTGTATGTTACCACTTTTTTTTTTAAGTTTTAAAGTCAATGTTACATTATGAAGAAAATTTGTGGGTTTTTTCCAAGCACAAAATTATATGTACACTATTAATTAAATTAAGGGGTGTGTGTGTGTATGTATGTATGTGTATGTGTGTAGGTAGGTAGGTAGGTAGGTAGGTAGACAGACTGGCTAAGAGCCCAGACTAGAGCCAGACAGAAGTCTGAATCTGGCTCTGTCATTTACTTTGACAGGTTGGACAGCTTACTTCACTTTTCTATGAGTGAGTTTCTTCATCTGCCAAATAGGAGTAATAATCATGACTGTCTCATATGGTCATTGTGAGGATTAAATGAGTAGATACATGTGAAACCACTTTTAGAGTATGTGCCACTGTTAGAGTATACACTTTTAGAGTATTTCCTGTTGTGTTAAAATGTTAGAATACATTTAAAAATCAAGCGTATTTGGTGGTTAGTGTATGAAGTAAAAAAAAATTTTTTTTTTTTTTGGAGACAGTTTCTCACTCTGTTTTCCAGGCTGGAGTGCAGTGCAGAATGTCAACTCACTGCAGCCTCCACCTCCCAGGTTCAAGCAATTCTCCTGCTTCAGCCTCCTGAGTAGCTGGGATTACAGGTACCCGCCACCATGCTTCGCTAATTTTTGTATTTTTAGTAGAGACAAGGTTTCACCATGTTGGCCAGCCTGGTCTTGAACTCCTGACCTCAGGTGATTCACCCGCCTCAGCCTCCCAAAGTACTGGGATTACAGGTGTGAGCCACCGTGCCCAGCCTTGAAATAAAATTTAATGTCTTTCTTTTTTTTTTGGAGATAGGGTCTCGTTCTGTTCCCTAGGCTGGAGTGCAGTGGTGTGAACATGACTTCCTGCAGCCTCAACATCCAGGGCTCAAGCAATTCTTCCTCCTTGGCCTCCCAAAGTGCTGAGATTATAGGTGTGAACCACTGCACCCAGCCTAAAATTTAATATAGTGATTGCTAGATCTCTTTGTCAATGGGTTAATTTATCTAATGGGCTGATGGCAGCTGAGGATGTCCCCAGGAATACTTGTTAGCTAAGAGAAGAGTATGGAGGGATGTATGTGATATGTTTGTTTTCTTTGAAGCTGTGATAATTCTTGTGATTTTCATATGTGAATACAAGACTTCCAGACCATGCCCTTTCATTGTGTATCTGTAAAATTTAGAAGCTTTAAAATGCATAATATACATGTGTTATATTTCTGAACCTTTTTGCTCATGCCGTTTGTTCCCTGATGTAGAATGTTCTTTTCTGTCCATCAAAGCTCAACTTGAATGTTCCTCATTAAATGTCAAGCCTTTCCTCAGTTTTCTGAATCATAAAGCCCTTCTACTCTGTAGTTTCTGTAGCAATTTTTATTTCTACTAGTGTTCTTATTGAACAACATGTTGAAACAATTATAAACGTTTGTGCCCTCCACTTTATGGCATTCCCATAAAATGCAGCCCTTGATTTTTGTGTCTTCCACATTACCTACCACAGTACTTTGTACACTGCTTAGTTGTTCATATCTTCAAAAAACAGCCCCTATCCTGCCTGTCTGAAAACTAGAATTATAGGAGATCCTGCTAGGATAATTCAAGTAGATAATACATATTAATGGTCTCTGGAAAGATTCTAAATATTTATAATCTGTTGGTTCATATTAACTAGTTTAGTAATAAACCCCAAGTGTGTTGGGCTGTATTCTGCATTAGGGACTGAGAAATATACAGATGAAAAGGCATTGTTTCTGTCCTTGATCAACTATCAGTCTTGAGGGAAAACGGATAGATAAACAGATCATTGTAGTGTACTTTAGCAACCACTGTACATAATGGAGGTTCCAAAAGGGGACAACAGCAGTGTAGAGGAAGCTTATGTCTGCCTCTGCTTAGGAGATTCACAGGGCAGTACACTTAGAGGGATTTGAAGGTAGAGTGTATTTTGGCAGTTGGACAAGCTGGGGAGAGCATTCTGGGCAGGAGAAACAGTGTATGCAAAGGCATGGAGGAGTAAGAGAGCCTGCCAAGTCAGAAAATGATTGGTCAGTCTTTCTGGAGCAAGCCAACATGGTCTTAAATGAATATAGGAATCATTTTCTAAAAAGTGCTCTTTGGCTACATTATTTTTGGAGATTGACTATTTGACAATTAATGGAACAATTGTTGAAAGCTTTTGTATGTATTTTGCTTTACATAAAACTCTGATTAATTGACTTAAGAATTGTGTATTCCAAATTGGGGTGGCTCACACCTTTAATCTCAGCGCTTTGGGAGGCTGAGGGAGGAATGCTTAAGCCCAGGAGTTTAAGACCAGCCTGCGCAACATAGCAAGACCTTGTGACCTTGCCTCTACAAAAAATTTTAAAACTAGCTGGGCATGGTAGCATGTACCTGTGCTCGCAGCTACTTGGGAGGCTAAATGGGAGGATTGCTTGAGCCCAGGAGGTCAGCGCTGTAGTGAACTATGATTGTGACACTGCACTCCAGCCTGGACAGCAGAGCAAGACCCTGTCTCCCCACCCAAACAAAAATAAATATAAATACATTGTTAATTTGATTTTTCTAACTTAAAATATTGGAAGAATATTTTGGTATGTGAGTTTATATTGTGCATATAAACAGAAATATAGTATGTTGATAGAAGTGTCACATAATTTCTTGCTCACATAGATAGTTCCTACTTGTTTTTTTGTCGGTGATTGAGAGCATGGGCTTTGTAGTCAAGCCTCGTTGAGATTCCTGCTCCATCACTTCCCTCAGCCCTAATTTTCTCATAGAAATGGAGTATTAAATGGGAAAACGCTTGTAAAGCACTTAGTATGATGCTTGGTATGTGTGTGCCTACAGTAAATAATAGCTCTAAAGTAGTTCTTTAGCACTAAAAGCTCCACCATAATGCTGGTTCCAGTTAATTGAATTATTTGGCTAACAAGAACATCCTTTTAGTTCTCTAAAGTGTATCAGGGCACTTTCCCTTCATTATAACCTAGAGCATAGAGAAAACAGTTAAATTTCATCAATGATTTAAGATCCTGTAGTCCCTTTTGGCAGTAATTTAAAACATCAGTTCTTGTAGAGAACTGTCATCTAGAAAATTGGGCTAGAATCTGACTCCAGTGCATGCACTGGCAATCACATAAGGGAGTTTGGGGTTTGCGTGTCTTTTGGCACTTTGTGTGTATGCATTTTGCTTCTTTTTTTTCCATCCATAAAAAATTCCTAATGTCAGCTTATTTTTGTGCAGTTTACCTTCTTTTTCCTAAAAAGAGAATATTGGAGAAAAATGTTGTTTTCTCTCTGTAATTCAGACATATTTAGAGATTCAAACATCATCTACTCTTTACTTGGTATATTCTCTGGAGTTTTGGGGAAAAAAAAAATTATATATATATATATATATATAACATCTACTCTAACATTAATTACAGTTGATGAAATAGAGTGTCAAAAAAAAATTAATTGACTTACTCTCCTTCAAATATTTGGTTAATGGAAGAAAAAGTGAGTATTTAAACCAGTTTCCTAACCAGGAGGCCTACACAAATACAGCTTAGCACTCGGAAATTAACTTCTCCACCACCCATAAAGATGCTTAAGTTGAAAAATAAAATCTGCCAGGAGAGGTTAAGAACCGTTTTGCCTGGAATAGAAAAGGCTGAGGCAGAAAAGAATAATAATGGTTCCAGTGGGTGGTCCTGATGCCTGGCTGGAGAGGAGGGCCAGAGAACAGTGGTAACTTGTGGGTGGCAGTAACTCAGTAAATGGCCCTTGGAAGCTTCAGATCTTGGCAGCACAGAGGCTTAGGGATGTCCTCCACTGTTTGGATAACCTCTGAGGCCTCCAGCCCTGCCATGCTAAACTTGTAACAGTGGTGCTGTTGACTATTTAATGTATGTATAAGGTTAAGATTACTAAGAGGGGGAAGAAGAACTCCCAAGTGGTTGGTGGCCCAAGGGGTTTTGATTTTCACCAGTGTCTTTTAACCTGAAATTAGTTCTAAAATTCCATTTAACCATCTGTAAAATTTAGAAAGTTTTCAATCCATCATGATAGGATTTACTGTTTTCTTTTTCTGATTTTTCTGGAAAAACCTATTTCAGTAGTATAATATTTTCTTTACCTTTCAGAGGTAATAGCAGATTATCATTAATTTGAAATGAGAAACTATAGTGAAATGGAAGCATTGTTTATGTTAGTAACCTTTACCAAATACTGTTAAATTATTGGATACATTAAAATGATATACGTAAGATACAGAATACTGTGTATAATACCTTATTCTGTGGGTATTTTTCTACTCTGTGTGTAATTTTTGTTTGAATGTGCATAGTCATTCTCTAGTAGGATATGTAAGAAACTGGAACTAGAAACTATGGGGTAGAACCAGGTATCTGGGGGAGCAAAGTGAGCAAATTGTTATTTTTCACTGTGTATCTTCTGTACCTTACGACTTTTGTATCATTAATTACCTATTTAGAAAAAAATTAAATTTGCTTTTAGTATTACACAGAATAATGAAAAAAGAAGATTTTAGAACTTGCTATCTGTATTCTCTGGCATATAGGCTATTTTTTAAAATGTGAAACCCTTCCGTCATTTGAAACTGTATACAGAGCTCCACTGTATAAAATAGTTTTTTTAAAAGGCACTGCTCTGGGCAAAGCAGAGGTAGGGATTGTTCTGGTCTCCCTCTGGTGTCCCTGGGGTGTTTTTATGGAACCCACTGGGTGGCAGAACATAACTTGAGGACTCTGGCTATAGTGGAATGAACACAAGGATTTGCATCCTGGCTCCACTACTTGTTGCCACATAACATTGAGAAAGTTACTTATTCTCTTTGAGCTTTATCAGTAAAACTTGCCTCCCAGGTTGTCGCAGAGCTCAGTATCTGAGGCTTAGAGTAGGGACTCAGTGGAAGCCACTTCCTTTACCCCTCTTTTCTGTGCAGTGGGCTCACAACATATCTGGAGTGGCAGTAAAGTAGTAAAAGTAGTCATCCTAACTTTAAACTATGAAAGTCTCAAAGATACTATTTTGCCAAGCTATTTTAGATTCTGGTGTTTTTTGTTTGGTTGGTCAATGGTTTGGTTTTTTGAAACAACTGGTAAAGGATTTTGGACTTTTCTTTGCTCTGTTGGAGGCTACCAGTTACCCTGGGGGTTGAGTATTGACCAGAAGTGGGTATGAAGAGAACTTCCCACATTCTGGTAATGTTCTTGATCGGGTGCTAGTTAGGTGAGTATGTTCGCTTTGTGAAAATTCATGATTACATACTTAACAATTTGGGTACTATTCTGTACTTGTATAAAAAGAAGGCTTTTAAAAAGAAAAATTACAGAAGTTACTTTTGTGAAGCTCCCCATTGGCATCTGTTGCCATATAGAAGCATCCTAGCACCTTTTCTGAGAATTCTTCCTTGATCCGAAAACATTGACGTGTTTCCCGTGGCCGTTCTTTTTGGGGTATACATGTCTATAACTGTAATTCATATGTCTTTTGTGAAGGAAGATGGAGGTTAATAAAGGACAGATTTCATGCTCTGATCATAGTTGTGTTAGAAAGATAGCAACTTACACACTAGTCTCTGTTTCTAGAGACTGCCTTCAACTTGATTGGCCTCTTGATCTAAAACTGTAATATAGCACTCTTGGCTTTTAACGCAGCTCCAAGGTGACGGGGTGCTAAAAGATATTTTCTCTGTTATCTTGAAAATGCCTAGATTTGGTTAGATTATAAAGTGGCAACAAATAAATGGTTGCCTTTAATGTCAGAGAATGGGTAAATTATTGTTTATCCTACTATAAGCAATTTTAATACAATTCAAATCATAGAATTTTATATGGAAACTATTTGGAAATAAAAACAGGCGAAAAGTTTTATGTGGTTTTTGTATTTGTATTTTGACTAGTTTTGGAGCCTTCAGTTTTGTGTGGTCCAAGAAAAAAATTTCAGCCTCTATTTATTTTAAATTTCCAAAAACTTCAGTTTTCAAATCATTTAACTCTACCAGTGTTCTTTCTTGTGTATGGATAAATCAACATGAGAGTATGTCTGTACTGGGCATTCCTGGGATGTGTTTTGGGCAAGGGCAATAGATGAGAATGAACTGGGAGTATGAACTCAGACTGAGAATAGAAGAGGATTAACGAAGGAGGAAGAGGATACGAAATCTGACTTCTCCCACTATCAGAGTAAGAGAGTCTATCAGAGGAGCTGTAGACTTTTAATAGATTTATTTTGTTTTAGCTTTGTTTTATTTTCTAAAAATTATTCTATCTGCAGGATATGGATTTTTTAACATTTGAGTAGTTATTCGAAAAGTTCATAAATGTAAATGGGAAGTGATGAGCGGCTTTGCTGTAATAACAGCATCATGAATGCATCCTATGTGCCAGGTAGTGTACATTGTAATTTTGCCTTTATATTTGATTTTTAAATGCTCTTTAAGTTGTATCTTCATTTTGAGGAACCAAGGCTCAGAGAGGATAAGAAACTTGCCTAAGATCACATGACTAAAGTGGTAGAGCCATGATGGTTCAAGCCCAGAAATGTAGATTATTTCCACTATTTCATTTTAAAATGTTACTTTATATTTAAAGTTTTCCTTAAGTTGCATACTTTGTAAGAACTGTATTTTTTGACATGCCTGTTGGATCAGCTCTCACAGTCTACTTATCTGACAGGTGTTTATAATTGTCTGCTGACCTGTTTTTAACCTTTTTTTAAAAAATATTTTTTATTTTAAGTTATGGGATACATGTGTAGAACGTGCAGGTTTGTTACATAGGTATATACATGTGCCATGGTGGTTTGCTGTACCTATCAACCCATCATCTAGGTTTTAAGCCCTGCATGCATTAGGTATTTGTCCTAATGCGCTCCCTCCCCTTGTCCCCCACCTCTCGACAGGCCCCTGTGTATGATGTTCCCCTCCCTGTGTCCATGTGTTCTCATTGTTCAGCTCCCGCTTATGAGTGAGAACATGCAGTGTTTGGTTTTCTGTTCCTGTGTTAATTTGCTGAGAATGATGGCTTCCAGCTTTATCTATGTCCCTGCAAAGGACATGAACTCGTTCTTTTTTACAGCTGCTTTTTACCCTTTTTAATGAGTTTGGGGAAAGTGCATTCCTTTCTCTCACGTTGGGACTTAAAATTTGTGCTTTGTGTCTCCTCCAGACTTAGCAATAGGGAGAACTAGCAGGACCTAAGGAGGCCAACATTAATGCTGATTGTAAGTTAAAGGCTCATCCTTTCCATTGGTCTGCTTTTGTGTTCTGACTCTACCTCCAACCATGTTACTTGGGGGAAATCACTTAACCTTCATCTTAGGCTGTCATTTGCACAATGAGAGTTGAATCAGATCTCTTGAGTACTTTGCCACTCTAAAATTCTATAATTCTGTGTTTGGAATTTTATTTATTTTTTCTCCCTTCCTTCCCCCTGAATTTAATTTTTTTAGAGACAAGGTGTCACTCTGTCACCCAGGCTAGATAACAGTGGTGTAATCCTTTTTTTTTTTTTTTTTTTAAGATGAAGTCTTACTCTGCTGCCCAGGCTGGAGTACAGTGGCCCGATCTTGACTCACTGCAACCTCTGCCCCCGGGGTTCAAGCGATTCTCCTGCCTCATCCTCCTGAGTCTGGGATTACAGATGTGCACCACCATGCCTGGCTAATTTTTGTATTTTTAGTAGAGATGGGGTTTCACCATGTTGGCCAGGCTGATCTCAAACTCCTGACATCAGGTGATCTGCCCTCCTCGGCCTTCCAAAGTGTGGGGATTACAGGCATGAGCCAAGTGGTGCAGTCTTCTAGCTCACTGCAGCCTTGATATCCTGGGCTCAAGCAGTTCTTGCCTCAGGCTTCCAAGTAGCTGGGATTCCAGGCATGTGCCACCATGCCCAGCTAATTTTAAAAAATTTTTGTAGTGATAGGATATCACTGTGTCACTCAGGCTGGTCTTGAACTTCTGGGCTCACGCAGTTGTCCCACCTCAGCCTACTGTAAACTGTAGGCATGAGCAACCACGCCCAGCTGTTCCTCTAGCCAAGTATCAAACATAAAGTGAATACTACAGTATCTGGACATAGTACATACTCAATAAAATGTAGTTTTAATTATTAGGGCATTTTCCCATGAAGTTTTTAGCAATTTTTTTTTTGAGATCTCAATATTAAAAGAATGGAGATCGACCAATAAATTTTCTTGATTCTGGATACTCCCTCCTCGTAGCTATTTCTGCATAGCCCTGATCAGCAGGGAAAACTCCAGCTGCTGATGTCTGTTCTTTTGTCTCCCATTTGGAGTTACCTCATGACTGCCTCCTATTTGCCATGTTCCTGGGAGATAATATACTGAACGAAAACAAGAGAGTGACTGGTAGTAAGAGGTCTGTAGCACAGTGTTGAGATTAATTCTTCATAGATACTGAGAAGATTGATGTTCTGAAATCAGACTCATGGATGTGTGCTTTATATTAAAATTCTAATTCTGAAATAACTGTTAATAAAAGACTAGAATTAAGGGCCCATGACTGGGAAGAAAGAAACTAGAAATGATAAACTTTGTGCTTTTAGTTAGGATGATAGAATTCAGAGAGTTTCTTTGCCATCATCTAGTCAAGTTTATTTACCCATAGAGGAAATCCTTCAAAAACATCCAGCCTCCATTAGAAAATTGCCACAATAAGAAGTCCTGCTTCTTAAGGCAGCTGTTTATTCAGCTGTTAAGTTCTAGTCCTATTGGAAGCTATTTTACTGAATTTAAATCTGTTTTTGCATTTGTCTCCTTCATGTGATGGTCAGTACATCTTCCCTTCTAGCATTAAATGTCCTCCCTGTCTCCCAGATCTCTCATGCTTTCCTCTTCTGCTCTTGTATGTACTGTCAGACTTTCCCCCTCCCACACCCCCTTTTTTTTTAAGAGATGGGATCTCACTATGTTGCTCAGGCTGGTCTTGTACTCCAGGGCTCAAGTAGTCTTCCCACCTCAGCCTCCCAAAGTGCTGAGATTACTAGCGTGAGCCACCATGCCTGGGCCCCTCCTCTTTTTTGTTCCCACTCTTGACTCCTCATCACAGTACCTTGCCTTGCATCTTGCTCAGTTCCTTCACTCTGTAAATAGAAACCAAACCCACAAGTAATAGCAAAACAATTTTTCTTTACTCCTATTCTCTGTGCTTTTACCAAAAATGTAATATATTAAGCAAATCCATGGCTATTTCTGCACAGCTGTGACCAGTAGGGAAAACTCCAGCTGCTGATGACTGTCTTTGTCATACATTTGGAGTCATCCCATTATTATTAAAATAATTTGAAAATTATTTTTGCCCCAAGACACAAAAGCTGAAATACTTTTTTCACAAAGTATTATTGGTAGGTTAGTAGTGATTTATAAATATATAAATAGGATTGATTTTTCTCAGTGTTTCTTCATTGCTCAGCCCCTTTCTAACCTTCATTGACTGAAAGCAGATGCCTATATCACCATCTCTGATTTTGCAGAATTGATCTGTCCTTACACTAACATTTAGCATTGATTGTGTATGGAACATAAATTGTTTTTCTGATGCATATGCATTCCATAGCTCTTTCAGTCTGTGACCATGCACTATAACTTTAACCTATTTAATTGAAAATAATGTATTAAAATTTAGTCATTGTCTAATCTGCTAACAAAACAGTTAAAACCTGCTAGAGAAATATATTAAAATTTTAAGAAAGAGTCCGAGTGTAGTGACTCATGCCTGTAATCTCAGTTCTCTGGGAGGTCAGGAGTTCAAGATCAGGCCTGGCCAACATGGTAAAACCTGTCTCTACTATTTTTTGTCTCTACTAAAAATACAAAAAATTAGTTGGACATGGTAGCATATGCTTGTAATCCCAGCTCCTCAGGAGGCTGAGGCATGAGAATTGCTTGAACCTGGGAGGCGGAGGTTACTGTGAGTCAAGATCGGGCCATTACACTCCAGCCTGGGCAACAAGAGTGAAAACTCCATCTCAAAAAAAAATGAAAGGAAAGTAAAAAGAAAGATTAGGCCAGGGTAGTGGCTTACATCTGTAATTCCAGCACTTTGGGAGGCTGAGGCGGGTTGATCATGAGGTCATGAGTTTGAGACAAGCCTGGCTAACATGGTGAAACCACATCTCTACTTAAATTAGCTGGGCGTGGCAGCACAAGCCTGTAGTCCCAGCTATTCAGGATGCTGAGGTGGAAGAATCACTTGAACCTGGGAGGTGGAGATTGCAATGAGCCGAGATCGCACCACTGCACTCCAGCCTGGGCGACAAAGCAAGACTCCGTCTCAAAAAAAAAAAGAAAGAAAGATTAAAGAAGTTAGCACTGGGTTTTATTTGGTTTGAAAGTAAATAAGGTAATTGTTATTTTTGTCTAAATAACATAAGCCTTTTGAAAAATGATGACATAGCTGGGGCTTTTGACTGAACTTGATCTTGTACAGTGTGACTTGTTGAGATGGATTTTTTTTTTGAAGATTGAGGATGTTCTTTCTCTAACAACTGTTTTAGATTTTAAAAATTGAAATCAGAATAAGATTTTTGGTTAAATTTGTTTCCAAAAGCCAAAGTCAGTGGAGAAATCAGTAGGTAATTTTAGTACACAATTCCAATAGCTAAAGGTACTGTACAGGTAAATGTGGTTAGTCCCCACTGTTGCCATATAACATAGGTAGTTAAAACAAGAACATCCAGATGAAACATGAGGGTGGCTCGGACTTGAGTGAGAGTGGAGGAGGTAGTCAGAAGTGGTCAGATGCAGGCATACTCAAAGATAGAGCTGTCAGATTTTGCTCTCAGTGGCCAGGCACGGTGGCTCACGCCTGTAATCCCAGCACTTTGGGAAGCCAAGGCCAGTGAATCACCTGAGGTCCGGAGTTTGAGACCAGGCTGGCCAACATGGTGAAACCCCGTCTCTACTAATACAAAAAATAATAATAATAACTGGGCATGATGCTGCGCACCTGTAATCCCAGCTGCTTGCAAGGCTGAGACAGGAGAATTATTTGAAACCAGGAGGTAGAGGTTACAGTGAGCTGAGATCACGCCATTGCACTCCAGCCTGGGCAACAGGAGAGGGAAAAAAAAAAAAAAGATGTTGAGGATGACCTCAAGGCTTTTTGCTCAAACAACTGGTAAAATGGAGTTGCCATTATCTAACATAGGAAAACTGTTACTACTTGGGTGGCCACGGCCTCCCACGATTACTGATAACCCATTTAACCCCAACGGGCGGGGTTTAGTGGGGTGAGCCACCACGCCCAGCCGACCTCATCTGTTTAAAAAAATTAGTTAATTCAGTCAGGCATGGTGTCTCATACCTGTAATCCCAGCACTTTGGGGAGTCTAAGGTGGGTGGATCGCTTGAGTCCAGGAGTTTGAGACCAGCCTGGCCAACATGGGAAAACCCCATTTCTACTAAAAGTATTTTTTAAAAATTAGCCAGATGTGTTGGTGCATGCCTGTAATCCCAGATACTCGGGAGACTGGGTACCAGAATCACTTGAACCTGGGAAGCAGAGGTTGCAGTGAGCTGAGATTGTGCCACTGCAATCCAGCCTGGGGACAGAGCAAGATGAGACTCTCTCAAAAAGAATAATAATTCATATAAAGTACTTAGTACCAGATTCTGAATACAATTCTGAGTACAGATGTTTGTGTTTGGCCAACATTTGGAGGCAGTAAAGAAAGTTGATAGAAGAACCACATATTAGAACTTGTGAAGGAGACCGTGTGTGTGTGTATGTGTTGCCCCTTTGGTCCACATGTAACATTTATATACACAGGTACACTCTTTATATTAGCAGAGAATGTCATGCACAATATGTTAGTTGGTAGATGCTCTCTATTAAGTAATTTGCCATAAGTGGTTTAAATAGGAATGTTCAAAGTGAATCTTGAAATCTCGGTGTTTATAATTGTCAAGCCTCTTTTTTTTTAATAGATTTGGTCAACAGGAAATATTTTTTTCTAATTTTTATTTTATAGACCCAGTCAAGCCTCTTAATTGTTAAATGTTGTTATAACAACACATCTGGGTTGTTTGTGGTGGCTCATGCCTGTAATTCCAGCGCTTTGGGGAGGCTAAGGCAAGCAGATGGCTTGAGCCCCAGGAGTTTAAGACCAGCCCCGGCAACATGGTGAAACCCCGTCTCCACAAAATATACAATAATTAGCCAGGTGTGGTGGTGTGTGCCTGTGGTCCCAGCTACTCAAGAGGCTAAGGTGGGAGTATCTCATGAGCCAAGGAGGCAGAGGTTGCAGTGAGCAGATATCATGCCATTGCACTCCAGCCTGGGTGACAGAGCGCGAGACCCTGTCTCAAAAAAACAAACAAAAAATACATCTGGGAATATAAGTGCACCAAGGACTCTAATTTTGTATTTCTATTTTTAACTTATGAGACAATACTTTATCCATTATAAAATGCTACATTTTTCAGCCATATAATTAGTAGAAGATATACTTCTCTGTGACTTAGTTTCCTTATCTATAAAATAGAAATAAATAATAGCACTTATGTCATAGGTTGTTGGGAGGGATTAAATTAGTTCTGGCCAGGTGCTGTGGCATGTGCTTGTAGTTGTAGCTACTTAGGAGGCTGAGTGAGGCAGGAAGATTGCTTGAGCCTAGGAGTTTGAGGCTGGGCAGCATAGCAAGACCCCATCTCCTTAAAAAATTATTTAATTCATGGAAAGTACTTAGAACAGTGCCTAGCAGACAGTTGGTACTTAATAAATGTCAGCTATTACTAAAAGGAAGAGTTTTCTTCTAAAGCAGTTGGCTAATGTGTTAAAGTTAAATCCTCTTTTTCCAAAACTGTAAATTATAGATTTGTCTTTTTTCTTTTCTTCTTTTTTTTTTTTTTTTTTTTTTTTGAGATGGAATCTTGCTCTGTTGTCCAGGCTGGAGTGCAGTGGTGCAGTCTCAGCTCACTGCACCCTCCACCTCCCATGTTCAAGGGATTCTCATGCCTCAGCCTCCCAAGTAGCTGGAATTACAGGCGCATACCACCACGCCTGGCTGATTTTTTTGTGTTTTTCATAGAGACATGGTTTCACCATTTTGGCCAGGCTGGTCTTGAACTCCTGACCTCAAATGATTCGCCCACCTCAGCCTCCCAAAGTCCTGGGATTATAGGTGTGAGCCACTGCACCCGGTCCTCCATTTATTGTTCTTTTATACATAGTACATATTTATAGTGATTGTCTTTTGAATAAAAATTTTTCTTGATTTTTAAGGAAACTTTAGTAAGGTATGTCACACATAATTTTATTTGTGCTTTTTTGCCTGTTACATGTGAATATATTGTTTGAAAACTTTTTAGTTGTGAAGTTTTTTTATGTGCTGCTGTCGGGTATTTTATCTATATAGCATTTTGATTGTCAGAACACTTTTTGACCCCAAATTATAATTTTGTCATTGCAGGCAAGAAGACAACAAGACCCTAGTCCTGGTTCCAATTTAGGTGGTGGTGATGACCTCAAACTTCGTTAATAGCACAGCAGATGTGTGCCACCCATCTTTACATACACATTGCTTCTAGTTGGCAGAAATAATTGATTAAAAGACCAGAAACTGTGATAACTGGAGGTACTACGGTCTATTTCTCAACCTTAGGCAGTAGTAGACATCACAAACTGCCATGGTTTTGCACTATGATTATAATACCTGCATTTCTAATTTTTTAAGCATGTAGCCAGTAATAATTTGAAGTTTTTTTTCTATGCAAGCTTACCTTGTTGGCATTATTTTAGTGAGTTGAAACTATCTACTTGTAAAGCTCTTTTTCTTCCATTTTAATTTAAAAGTTTGTGTCATTTTAAAACAGGTCAAGAAATTAAAATTATATCAGAGGGTTTCTCTAATCATTTTTTCTAATTTTTTTTTGTACTTCTAGATGTTTTGGTTATACAGCTTCATTTTAGATAAGCATTCTTGTTTTTTTGTTTTGTTTTGTTTGCCCCATTTTCTTTTGTGTTTTTATAGTTTATAGCATTTTAAAACTGCTGATGTTGTTTGCATTATTTACAGGCTAAAAACCTAGTAGCATAGAGCTGTCTGCCACAGCCTTCTAACAAAGTTTACAGTTATTAAAGTTGCAGTATCCTTTTAAATGCTAATAATCAGCACTCTTTTCTTTCTTCCTTTTTTTAAAATTTTATATGTAGAGAGACAGGGTCTCGCAGTGTTGCCCAGGCTGGTCTCAAACTCCTGGCATCAAACGATCCTTCTGCCTCAGCCTCCCAGAGTGCTGGAATTACAGGCTCTTTCTTTTTAAACGTAAAAGTTTTAAATTGGTATTAACTCTGTAATCTGACCCAGATTGTTTTAGCTTCTGTTCTGTAATCATGAGTTTGGCTGGAGATATTCTCCATAGATGATCTTCTACTGAAATGCCTAAAGAAGTCACAGGCTGGCTTCTGTTTTATTCAGGGATTTTTTTAAAAAGTCAATCAGAAAAGGGATACTGGAGCTTCTTCATGTATGTAACAGCATATTAAACTGGAGACAGTGATGAATCAGCTACAAAGGTAATATTGTATTAAAATCATGTTTAAGATAGCTGCTTTTATGTGTATTTTATATTGCATGCTTTTGTAAAAACATGCTGGGTGATGATGGAAGATTAGTTTTAGAGAGAAAATGTTCATCTGTGCAGAGGATACATTTTCTTCCATTAATTCTGGAAAAACCATTTACAGCTATATATATGGTATTTTGCAAAAGGACTATTAATAGAACCTTTTGAGATGAATTAATGTAAGAATATTTTTTAAATAGGCTTACTGTCAAATTGAGTGCAACTTTTTTTTTAGATACAGACTGGAAAAAAGTGCTAAGTCATTTGGCACCTCCTTAGAAATATTTTTCATGGTCACATTTATTAAATGTTACTACATTTCTGAATTTTTGAAAAATGTATTTTATCATAAAATGGCATTATTTTAATGAGTGAAAAACTGACACAGTCAATTCAGAAAATGAACTGAAGTCTGAATAAGGTCTTTGCATTTAAAAAGCATATAACTACTTGATTGATGAGGGAGGTGTTACTTTCATTGTATATAGATCTTATTTCATAAACAGATAACCTGTATCAGAATAAAAATATTTGTTATATATTTGAAGTCATGCATGGTAAGGAGTGTGTTTTAATTGTTATCAACAATAATGCATCATTAAAGGCCATGCTGATCTTGCGTTAACTATAAGTACTATGAATGAATTTGGTTGGTTTTGGTGTTGTACAGCTCACATGTTTACACACTCAGTGCCCTAATTTCCCATGAGGGAATCGCAATTTAAGTGATCCTTACAGTGGTGTTTTATGGTTACTTTATTACAGAGCTCCTTGGTTTTTGACTTCTGCACTTAAATTTTTTTAAGTAACATGATGGTGGTACATTTTCCTCTATTGTCTAGCTAAGGGCTTTCAGTCCACCAGTAAATAAGATCAAATGCTATTAAATGTTCCTGTTACCATCCTTCTGTAAATACTGGATTTTCCTGTCGTTTAGCACCGTGCTGCTTCTGTCTGTCTTAATGCTGGCATTAAGATCATGAGCCCTTTTTCTCCAGTAGTGCAGGCTTTGAAAACTACTTCTATTAAGTTATTGATGCAATTTGATATTTTTTCATAATCTGTATTTAAACAAAATTACATCATTGCATCATCTTTTCTAAATTCATCTCCATTAAAACTTGCCTTAAGCTACCAGATTGCTTTTGCCACCGTTAGCCATACTGTGTGTTTGTACGTTTAATTTACTTTCACAATAAACTTCTGTGTAGTAAAAACAGGATCTTTGCTCTTTATTGACATAATCCAATAATTTCTGTGCCAGTGTTATGACATGAAAATTGTTCTTTGATCCTGTTTCTTATAAAAGAAGAAAGCAACAACAGTGGCATCTAGTGGTCATTTCTGTTGATTCCAAAGAAGACTACTTTAAATGTAGATACCACAAGGTATACAAATCCCCCAGTGTATATTATGGTTTTCAAGAAATCTAGCTTGATTTACCCATCCTGTGAGATATGACCATAAAGTAGTGATGTTGGGAGGAAGAATTTTTAATTACACATCCAAATTAGTTCCATCTTTCAAGCTAGTTGTTTTGGAAATACAGTCATTTTGATTGTGCTGGTGTTACATCAAACATTCTTAAGATGACTCCTGGCGTTTTTCTACAACAGAAAAGTAAGCCCTTTTCTTTGGAAGTATTCCTTAAGCTTGATCCATAATAAAGAGATTTTTTTCTCATTCACCACCAGACTTAACTGCAAATGACAAAAATGCCTTTAAATTCTGAATTGACACCATTAAGGGAAATTCCAAAGAGTAGGATTCATGCTCTGAGAGTTAATTTCAGAAAATTGAGCAGTAACAGCATGGTTTTAGTGAGTATATCACTTCTAGAAACATAATTGGATATGCTAGTTCTGGGCTGCTTGGTGAAAAATATCTTACTTGATTTATGCCTCATTTGGCAATGGGGAGCTTTTCAAGCTATAAGCCATTGTATTATCCATAACACATTATCCCTTAGCCGCTTAAAACAGTAAACATGTATTATCCCATAGGTGAGTCACAAATCAGTGGTTCTGGTTCAGGGTTCCTCATGAGGTTAGAGTCACCCTGGGCTACACTCATCTCAAGGCTTGGCTGGATGAAAGATCCCCTTTGAAACCCATTTATGTGTTCATTGACTGGCCTCAGTTCCTTGCAGCCTGCTAGATGAAAGGCAGGTTTTCCTTGCTAGGTGTTGGACAGAGACCTCCTTCAGTTTCATGCCCAATTGTGGGTCTCTCCATAGGACAGTGCACAGCAGGGCAGCTGGCTTCCCCCAAGGCAAGTGATCCAAGAGAGTACACACCCACGTTGAAAGCACAGTCTGTTTTTTGAGATGGAATCTCACTCTGTCACCCAGGCTGGAATGTAGTGGCATGATCTTCACTCACTGCAACCTCTGCCTCCCGGGTTCAAGCTATTCTCCTCCCTCAGCCTCCGGAGTAGCTGGGATTACAGATGCCCATCAACTGCCTGACTACTTTTTGTATTTTTTGTAGAGATGGGGTTTCACCATGTTGGCCAGGCTGGTCTCAAACTCCTGACCTCAAATGATTCCCCTGCCTTGGCCTCCCAAAGTGCTGAGATTACAGGCATGAGCCACCATGCCCAGCCAAACACAGAGTCTTATTACTGAATCTTGTGCTGCCATACTCTATGTTAGAATCAATTCACTGGGTCTGGCCCACACTCAAGGGGGAGGAATATTAAGCTCATCTGTTGAAGGCAGGGATGTCAAAGCATTTGTGGACATCTTTGTAAAACCACCCCAGTGATAGTACCAAATATATGTAACTGAGTATTTATAAGATATCTTTGGTGTTTTAATCTCCTAAACATTCTTTAAAGGTAAGATTTTAGTCTCGCAGATTTGAATGCATGATTCCCCCTAGATAGTGTCGATCCCTTTTCTTGTATCACCATCATATATTCATATATGGCATTTGAAAATTGTTCCAAAGCTAAAAAATGACAGTCACAGGGTGGGATCATGGATGGAAATGGCAGTTTAGTGTGTTTAAATATAGGATATTCTAAAACAGATAAGTCACTGTTTTAGTCAACTCTCAGCTTTTGGTTAGAAAATTTAAGCAACTTAGAATTAAGGTCGTTATTGGCCTCATTCAGATTTCAGAAATGTTGAGGAGATGTGAGTAGATAAAGGCCAGGCGCGGTAGCTCATATCTGTAATCCCAGCACTTTGGGAGGCTGAGGCAGGAGGATTGCTTGAGGCCAGGAGCTCAAGACCAGCCTGGGCAACATAGCGAGACCTTCATCTGTACAAAAATATTTTTCTTAATTAGCCAGGCATGGTGATGCACACCTCTAAGTCTCAGCTACTTGGGAGGCTGGAGTGAGAGAATCGCTTGAGCCCAGGATTTTGAAGTTTCAGTGGGCTATGATCTTGCCACTGCACTCCATCCTGGGCAACCAGAGCAAGATCTTACCTATAAAAATAAATAAAAATGGAAAATGTTGAGGCTCTATTTTTTTTTAAAGAGACCAAAAGTATGACTATTTACCCCCTAGGATTATTTAGGGGAGAAAATACCAGTTTCCAAAATAGGTACTTTCCCTGCTCACGAGAAATCTACAGTCTAGCTCAAAAGCTGACCAAAGGCAGTAACACCATTTAAGTTATATTGGAAGTACTGGCTCTTAGAGTACATCTAGTCTGGGTGAATAAAAGCTTCCCTAAAGAGACATTTGAGCTAAGATCTAAAGGATGGCAGACACTACACTAGCTAGAGAAGGTGTTGCAGGTAGCTAGGCAATAGCTTGGCAAGTTTGAGAAACTAAGAGCAGCTGAGTATGACGAACATGGAATAGAGGGGGCTGCAGCAGTGAGATGAATCTGGAAGGGCAGAAGAGCAGTGCTGGACTGGCCTTTCCAACCACGTTAAAACGTGGACCATTCCTAAGGGTGAACAGGAAGCCATTGAGGGGTTGTGACCTTGATGGAATCGGTGCTTGAGAAAACTCATTTTGGTTGATTGGAGAGAACAAGACTGGAATCAGAAACTTGGTCCCAGTGGTAACACAGTAGGAAGATTAAGGGGTAGCTTCGTGGGCATGGAGATACTTCAAAGCTAAAAGTAAAGTACAGGAGGCATAATTGACAGTTTTCTCAGTTTCTCTTATCGGTTAAGATAGGCTGGTTGTGTTGCTTTAAAACACCAAAATAAGAGGCCAGGCGCAGTGGGTCATTCCTGTAATCCCAGCACTTTGGGAGGGCAAGGTGGGCGGATCACGAGGTTAGACATTTGAGACCAGCCTGGCCAACATGGTGAAACCCTGTCTCTACTAAAAATACAAAAAAAAAAAAAAAATTACTGGGTGTGGTGACGCGTGCCTGTAATTCCAGCTACTCAGGAGGCTGAGGCAGGAGAATCGCTTGAACTTGGGAGGTGGAGGGTGCAGTGAGCCAAGATTGCGCCACTGTACTCCAGCTTGCGCGACAGAGCAAGACTCTGTCTCAAAAAAAAAAAAAAAAAAGTATTGGCTTAAAGATTTTTGTCTTACACACTAAATATTCATCAGTGGTTGACCTAGGCTGAAAAAGCAGAACTGGAACATTGCCAGCCACTGTGACAGAACCAAGAATGAAAACAGGTAATGAAACAAGCATTGGCTTTGAAAACTCACCTGAAATGGATACACGTTACTTCTGTTTTCAATGGAGCAAGCAAGTCACAGCCACACCCAACTTCAGTTGGGCAGGGAACTGCAATCCTACTTTTTGCCCAGGAGACAGAATATGTGTGAATGGCTTTAATGACTACAACAAGCCACTCTCAATTATTTTACTCTCCTTCCTTCAAGAAAACATACTTACGGGAGAAAACCTAAAAGTGCCTGCTGGTCAGGTATTGAGCTAAAATTGTATGTGGAGACCAGGATCTACACACCCAATACATAATGGTGGGACAGGAACAAGAAAATTGCAGGAAGCACTTGCCTTCAGAAAGGGGAAGAATGAAGTCACTGGTCAGTAACAATTATGACATGACACTGGAGACCATTTGAGGGACCTCTGCCCAAAACAGAGGGGAGTGTTCTTTGTGAGGCCTATTGGGATGGATTCCCCACTCCACCATTTCAATGACTTTTTCCCATCCCTCATTTGTGGTACACATTACCTGTCATTCCAGCTTTCAAACTGGCTTTTAAAAAAACATCTGGCTGGGCATGGAGGCTCACGCCTGTAATCCCAGCACTTTGCAAGGCCGAGGCAGGTGGATCGCCTGAGGTCAGGGGTCCAAGACTAGTCTGGCCAGCATGGTGAAACCTTGCCTCTACTAAATACAAAAATTAGCCTGGTGTAGTGGCACATGCCTGTAATCCTAACTACTGGGGAGGCTGAGGCAGGAGAATCGCTTGAACCTAGGAGGCAGAGGTTGCAGTGAGCCAAGATCAAGCCACTACACTCTAGCCTGGGCGATAGAGTGAGACTCTGTCCCAAAAAAAAAGAAAAAAAATATTGCCAAATGGAATTAATAATAACCATGATACTAAGATTGTTTTCCAAGTTCTTGAAACCCACGTAGAGTTTCAAGCTTGTTACATTTCTTCCCTTCCAAGTTATCATATGTGACAGTTTTACCAGAAGGATTGACATCCTTCCAAATGCCAATGTCAGTTCCCCCAATCACTATCCTTCCTGCTACCCAAGCTGGAAAAACTGTCTTTATTCTTGACTCCCAGTCTCTTTCATCTCCCACATCCAGTCTAAATCCTGCCAGTGGATTCCATCAATTCTTTGTTACTATTAGATTTTTTAAAATTTTAGTTATACACAAAGCATATACCAGTAAGCCAGACACACAAGTACAGACCTCCTAACAAATCTGTGAGGTAGGCATGATCATTTTACAGGAGAAACTAAGGCATGGAGAGGCTAATTAACTTGTCAAAGCACAAAGCTATTAAATGGCAGAGTTGGGATTCAAATTCTCAGTCCCAGAGCTTAACCACCATGCTTTGACCTGAAGCTGTCCCTGCATGTCTGGCTTTGACTGCTACCATGAGTACCTGTCCTCCCTGGATATACTCTTCATTAGTTCATATTTCTGAACACTCCACCCTCTGTTTGGGGAAACGGCTGTTGCTGACATTCTCCTGAGTTGGCCTGCTGTCCTGAGGCACCTTCTGCTTCTACTCTTGTATATTGGTCTCTGGGCCAAGGCCTCCTAATATCACTATCCCAAAGCTGTTACTCCCACCTCGGATAAAAACAGGTGGATCAACATTAAATGAGCAAAGATAAACTTTTATTTTTTAGAGATGGGGTCTCATTCTGTTACCCAGGCTGGAGTGCAGTGGCATGAACATAGGTCACTGCAGCCTCAAACTCCCAGGCTCAAGTGATCCTCCCACCTCAGCCTCCTGAGTAGCTGGGACTATATGCGTGTGCCACCACACCTGGCTGATTGTGTGTGTGTGTGTAAATGGGGTCTTGCTATATTGCCTAGGCTGGTCTCAAGCTTCTGGCCTCAAGCAATCCACAGCCTCCCAAAGTGCTGGGATTATAGGAATGAGTCACCACATCTGGTCAGATAAACTTCTTGTTGACTGTTCACAGAAACCTATCTACCTAGTATTCCAACAGGGAATTGCTTAGGGTTCTCTCCCACAACCTTGTTCTTCCTGTTTTGGGGGTTCTTCAAATTAGAAATCCTTTTCACTTTGTTACCCAGAATTATGTGGTTTCTTTGTCTTGCCTCTCCCACAACCCCACTGGGCTTATCCTACCCCGATTTAGGCCCCACCCCTCTTTCTCCACCAGAAATAAGTCCCCTGCAAGTTTTGAGAGTCTTGCTCTGTTGCCCAGGCTGGCGTGCAGTGGGGTGATACTGGCTCACTGCAACCTATATGTCCCGGATTCAAGCAATTCTTGTGCCTCAGCCTCCTGAGTAGCTGGGGTCTGCAGGTATGCACCACCACACCTAGCTAATTTTTGTATTTTTAGTAGACACAGGGTTTCACTATGTTGGCCAGGGTGGTCTCAAACTCCTGACCTCAGGTGATCTGCCCGCCTCAGCCTCCCAAAGTGTTGGGATTACAAGTGTGAGCTACCACATCCAGCCAGACACTTTTAATTGACTAAGACTGCGCCTCACCAATCTAAGATTACTCCCCAAATTTCCTTCCCAAGCTATCTAGCCTAGCTGCCCAACTAGCCTTTTCTAAACACATCTTTAATGCTTGCCATGGTAAGGAATAATGACGCCCTGATTCCTGTCCTCTGCCACTCTATTAGGTATTATTGACAATGTTTTTTTTTTCTAGAAATGTTCTTCCTTTTTGGTACAGCCAGTGTTTCATTTTTGCTTTACAGCAAAAAAAGGTGGGGGGGAGGGTCACAGTATGCATACTTCCGCATCTGGCTTTTTTCTCTTGGAGTTCCTTCCACATCAACATAGGGACCTGCTTCACTTTTTATTATTTATTTAGAGACAGGATCTCGCTCTGTCATCCAGGCTGGAGCCCTGGGGCTCAGTAATCACAACTCCCTGCAGCTATCCTCAAGCTATCCTCCCACCTCTCAGCCTCCTGAGTTGCTAGGACTACTGCCCCAACCTACTGCCACCACACCAGCTTTTTTTTTGTTTTTTTTTTTAATAGAGCGGGTCTTGCTATGTTGCCCAGGCTGGTCTCAACTCCTGGGCTCAACCGTCCTCCCACCTTAGCCTCCCAAAGTGCTGGGATTACAGCTGTGCGCACTGCTTCCGGTGTTCACCTTTAAAAGCATATCTAATTATACATACCAGGGTTTATTTAGCCACTTCCCTACTGGACTTCTCAATGACCCAGTTCTGTTGTTTTGGCAGACAATGCTGCAGTGGACAGCCTTCTCCGTGTTTTATTTTAATCAAACAGTGACTTCAACTTTTGATAGAGCCTCCCAAGTTACACTAGTATCAAGCCAGTTTGAGAATTAACATGCCACTCTCTCACCTGCTGAAAACATTCTTCCAGGGGCAATGTAATAAAAAGAACTTGGGTTCTGCCCCTAGAACCAAGGAGCCTTGGGTCTTTAACCCCTCTGGGCCTTATGTGTTCGCCTGTAAAGTGGGTATAATCTCGCGTCTCAGGTTGGCTGCCTCCGTGAAGGCTTGGCATCAGCAGAGGCCTGGGCTGCCCTTTAGTTTCAGGGTGTCCCGGGGCACAGGCCAAAACCTCAGGCTGAACGTGCTAGAGGAATGTTCCTTTCCCTTGAAGATTAGCAAAACTGTGGCACAGAAAGCGCCAAGGGGTTGGTCAAGACACCACAGCTTTAGTACACGCTGCGCGGGTGGCTTCGGATCCCCGTCCCGGGGAGCTGCGCACGTTTGGATGTGGTCAGCAGGGAGGCCTGGCCTAACCCCTTCCCCTTCAACCCAGTCCTCTCCCCCAACCAATTCCCACCGCTAACCCCCACACGTCGTCACTCGCTTTCGATTCGACCCCTGCCCCAGGGGCGATTGGGTGGGGCCGTCATTCCTCAACAACTAAAAGCTGCTGCGGCCGGCGTCACCTCTGGCCCCAACGGAGACGGTGGGGCCGTGAGGCTCAGGGACTCCGCGTCCTTCCTCCTGCTGGGCCTCAACTTGCCCTCTGTACTCTCGCCTTCTGCGACCAGTGAATTGTGAGTGGGACGTGTGTGTAGACAGCAGACGGGTGCTGTGCCCTGTGTGACGTGTGTGTTGCGTGGTGAACCCTGCTTTCGGTAGACATATGAAGTGTGTGTGCTGTGGTGCACAGATGTAGGGGCTCACGAAGTACTGGGCTTCTCGCTACTAGAGCCCCGACCGTTCCCAACATTACAGCCCCCTCCGACTCAGCTCCCGCGGCGACGGCGGCGGGACCCGGATTTGCGCGTGCGCGGCTCCGCCTCAGGCTCCTCCCTGCGCTGGCTCTCCCGCCTTCGCCCCGCCCTCCCCGCGCTTTACGGCTCGGCACGCCACTTTTGCTGCAGTTGCTCCGGCCGCCGCCGCTGCCCCCACCGCTGCGGCTGCCGCAGGTGAAGTGAAGTGAGGTGAGGTGTGGTGTTGGGCCGGTGCCGCCGCCGCTGCCGCCCGGGTAGGAGGGGGAAAGCGGGTCTCCGGCGGGCCGGCGGGGGCGGTCTGTCAGCCGCTGCTTTGTCTTTTCAGTCCCGGTCCCGTCTGCGCTGCCGCAGGGAGGCCGCCCGGGCCAGGCGAGCCGAACCAATGCTGGACCTGGAGGTGGTGCCTGAACGCTCTTTGGGGAACGAGCAATGGGAATTCACACTGGGTGAGTTTGAGGTCCTCTGTCAGGGCCCCGTTCGCTGGTCCTTGCTTTCTTCTGGGCTCTTCCGACCTCTTTTCTCAGTCTCTCAAGCGCCTGCGCCCGCAGCTCCTCACCTCTTTCGTCCTCTCGTCTCGCTGGGCTCCAGGCACTATATACTCGCTCCGACTGGCTCGATTTGCCTGTCAATTGCTCTTCTCGGGTCTCAGCAGGGTCCCTTCTGGGACAGTGGGACAGCAGTAGTAAAGACAATCAATAATAGCTGGCTCGCCCCAAATGCTTAATGCCCGGCCCTGCTCTTTGTAGACGTAATTCTCTCTAGTATCCCTCGCCGGCGCCTAAGGATATGTACTATTGTTATTCCCATTTCCATTTTACAGATTAAACAATGGCTGAGAAGTGGCTGACCCCTCTGATCACCGCTGTGGCCTGTGGTCTGTCTCTCACTGCTTTTCTGGGCTGTGGCTTCCTTCCCCTTTTTTGTGGGGGAAACCTAGGCTTGCAACCTATGATCAGATGTTGGGGCTCTGATCAAGGGAGTTGAGTTTGTGTGTACTAAAGGGACATCTCATTTGCTTCCCTCTCTTTTTTTTTTTTTTGAGATGAAGTCTCCCTTTGTCGCCCAGGCTGGAGCGCAGTACGCGATCTCTGCTCACTGCAACTTAGGCCTCCTGGGTTCAGGCGATTCTCCTGTCTCAGCCTCTCAAGTAGCTGGGATTACAGGCACACACCACCACACCTGGCTAATTTTTGTATTTTTGGTAGAAACAGGGTTTCACCATGTTGGCCAGGCTGGCTGGTCTCGAACTCCTGACCTCGTGATCCGCCCGCCTTGGCCTCCCAAAGTGCTGGGATTACAGGCATGAGCCACTGAGCCGAGCCCCACTTCCCTCTCTTGAAATGTAGTCTATGTAGGATGCTGTACCCCTAAACTCAGACCTCAGTTGTGAGAGGTGAAGGTTGGATGAAATAGGAGTTGTGGGAAGTAACATTTAGTTTCTAAAAAATGCAAGTTGGTCATTTTGGGGTTTATTGGCCCAGCTTTCTCCCTTCACCCACTCCATTCCCAACATCATTACCTTTATGTGTACAAGGATGTTTGCATTTAGTAACCTGTGTGTTTACTTTGATGTTCCAGCACTAAGAAAAGGGGGTGGGGTAGGTGTTAGTACTGTTTGTTTATGCAGGCCTGAACTTTAGTCACTCTAGTGTGAGCTACTGGACTAAATCATCTGCTCCGTTGGGTTATAGATTATCCTTGCCTCTGGAAGACTCATGTCTGTGGAGACAGTGTACTGGAGAAACCAAGTGGTACAGATTGCTGGTAGGGCCCTGCTGGTGCTTAGTGGCTACGTATGTCCTGTGTGTTGCAAGAGCCAGTTTTTGTTGTTGCTGTTTTGTTTTAAGACAGAATCTCACTCTGTCACCCAGGCCAGAGTGCAGAGGCACAGTATCGGCTCACTGCAACCTCTGTCTCCTGGGTTCAAGCGATTCTCTTGCCTCAGCCTCCTGAGTAGTTGTTACAGGTGCCCACCACCACACCTGGCTAAGTTTTGTATTTTTAGCAGAGATGGGGTTTCACCATGTTGGCCAGGCTGGTCTCGAACTCCTGACCTGAAGTGATCCACCCGCCTTGGCTTCTCAAAGTGCTGGGATTACAGGTGTGAGCTACTGTGCCCAACCACAAGAGCCGATTTAATTGAGGAGTCTTGGCCAAATTCTTTCATAACTTACCACTCCTCCAGAGTTCTTTCCAAAATATTAGCTGGTACAAAATGCTCCATTCTCTCGTGAAGCACTAAGAGCTTGGTTGGGAGGCTAGTGATACCATGCTAATGCTGTTTGGCTTCTAGTTAACTCCTTTCCTCTCCTCTCCTTGACAGCTGCCCAAGCCAGGTCCTCTCAGGGCTGGGTAAGAACCACAGCCATAGCTTCAAACTGTGCTTGATAATGTGACTGGATTGTGGATCTAACAATTCAGAGTGGTACAAACATTCAGAGTCCCTTGGTCAAAAGTAGTGGCTAGGGACTGGGCATAGTAACTCAGGCCTGTAATCCCAACACGTTAGGAGGCTGAGGCAGGAGGATAGCTTGAAGTCAGGAGTTCAAGACCAGCCTAGGGAACATAGTGAAAACTCATTTCTACAAAAAAAAAAAAATTTTTTTTTTAAGTTAGCCAGGCCTGTAGTCTCAGCTACTTGAGAGGCTAAGATGGAAGGATCACTTGAGGCTGGGAAGTCAAGGCTGCCATGGGTCATGATCACACCACTGAGCATGATCCTGGGTGACAGAGAGAGAGAGACCCTGTCTCAGGAAGACAAAAAGTAGTTACTAGAATATTAATTGAGATCAGGGTTTCCAGAAAACTGAGTGAGAGAGCAAGGCATCTCTTAGCTGTTGTTTTGACACCCTAACTCTGACTCCTAGCTCTGCTAGTTTCCCAGGAATCAGGGGTTTACATAGTTATTTCAAACTATCTAAATAGCAACCAAAAAGAGTGAGAAGGGCATTTCTGTATATTGGGTCCAGAATCGAATTTTAGGGGAAAGTTCATAGACTGGGCCAGAGCCTTCATAATTCCCATGGGTCTTAAAATTCATTTTTATGTGGTGTCTGCCTGAGAGATGGTGGTCATTCAGCTTCACCAGACTTTAAAAATAGAGCCATTTTCTACCTGTGTCAATTTCCTCTCCAACCCTGAGCACATCCAAACTACATTTGGGGCTATTAGGTAGGGATAGATCTTGGAAGGGAATCTGCTTTAGAATTACATGCGTAGGCTGGTGAACCAGGCAGTACTTACCTCTTGCCACCACAATCCTGTAAGTTAGGTGTTGTTATCTCCTTTTGCCAGGTGAGGGACAGGCTCAGAGACAGAGATGATAAACAAAAGTAGCCAGACAGGCATTTCCTGCCTCCCACTGGTCTGTCCTTCTGAGAGTGGACTTAACTTTGTCACCAGGTTTCTTATTGGAATCTGTGCAAATGCAGATGCAATTATCTGCCTGGCATCACAATGGAGAGCTGCATCCTGGCTCCTTGGCAGCCTTCCTGGTGGTATAATGTTGGGCGATTAGGGAAATGCCAGCAACACAGGGACAGGAAAACCTAGGCCAAGCAGAATCTCTGTGAATGTCCCTGATGGTTTGACCAGTGTTGGAGTAAGTAAAGGCAGTGCAGATTTGAAATGTTTTGTTTTGTTTTGTTTTGTTTGAGACAAAGTCTCACTCTCGCCCAGGCTGGAGTGCAGTGGTGCGATCTCAGCTCACTGCAACCTCCGCCTCTTGGGTTCAAGCGATTCTCCTGCCTTAGCCTCCTGAGTAGTTGGGATTATAGGCGTGCGCCACCAGATAATTTTTTATTTTTAGTAGAGATAGGGTTTCACCATGTTGACCAGAGTGGTCTTGAACTCCTGACTTCAAGTGATCCTTCCATCTCAGCCTCCCAAAGTACTGGGGTTACAGGCATGGGCCTCTATGCCTGGCCCTGAAATGTTTACAATGAGAGTTACCAAATGTATTGATGTGGAGGCAAATCTCTTTTGTTTTTGAAATTAGTCTTGAAATGGACTAAAAAAGGTAGATTTAAAGGGTCAGTGGAGAAAATAACCTTCTCCAAGATTACCTTGTTCTGCAGAGACTGGAGGCTCACTGTGTTGGAGGCATCATCTACCTCTGTGACCTCTGCTCCCAAACATTGATAATTAAGTAATAAACAGTGTACAGTGGCTCATGCTTGTAATCCCAGCACTTTGGAAGACTGAGGTCAGGGAATCACTTGAGCCAAGAGTTTGAGACCAGCCTGGGTAACATAGTGAGACCCTGTCTCTATTTAAATAAAGAATAAATAATCTTTAAAAAATGATCTCATTCCCTGAAGAGCTTAGTCTAGTGATAGAGAAAGATTATAGAAATAGTTCCTTTTATTATAATCAAGTAGTGGATGTATAGGGTACTGTGGAGGGGAAGAAGGGACTTGACCTGACCCAGGGGTTCAGAGAAGGCTTCTTACCAACCAACAGGAGCTGTAAATCTTCCAGTCAAGTGAAAGAAGAAAAAAGAAACACAGTGGAAAAGATAGATGATGTGTGCAGGGAACTATAAGCAATTTGGTATTATAATTAGAGCATATTGTACTGGTACAAGAAAAAATGGATTTCCCATAGTCCCAATTCTGTTTGGTTATAGCTGCCTGGGATACTATCAAGGAGCCTTTGTGTTGGAATTTGTGCACATCTGTGGAAAAGAGGATAATATTAGTGAAACGTATTGTGGGCATTGGTTTGGGAAGAACTGGATTTGAAAAGGTGGCGAAGGAGGAATCTAGAGGTTTCTAAGTTGAGAAACTCTGTAAGATGTTGGACATAGATATTGAGACCTAGAATGCAGAGAAGTTGAAAAGATCACTGTTAATCTGTTGACTTTTATTTGCCTTTGGACAGAAAACAAATGGAGATGTGAGTCAGCAACTGGATGGTTAGTTGAACCAGGGATGAGCAGAAGAAACATAGCCTATTAGAAAGACTTCGAAAAGTTAGAGGAGAGTAGTATTGGCAGAGAGACAATAGGAGTTCTTGAGAGGGAGGGTGGTCAACAGGATTCATGGTATACGACCTAAGTGCGCTAACGAATTGCTTTGTTTCGCAGATGTTCATGACCACCTACAGTTGTGCCAGGCGCAGTGATTGGGTTCTGGGAGGAATTGAGGTGAACAAGACAGACAAGATTCTACCTCTGTGAGGATATAAATGAGACTAACATAAATAAATGGTATGAGAGGCTTCATTGAATAAGGCAGTCAGGGAAGTGGGGTGTGACCAAGACCTAAAATGCGAACAAAAGCCAGCTTTGGGAAGAACATTCCAGATTCCAGCAGCAACAAGAGCTAATACAAAGGCCTGAGGTGAGAAAGAGCTTGATGTGTGCAAGTAACAAAGGGGAAGCATGGTAAACAGTAGAAAGAAGATATAGATGGATAAGAGCCAGAATATTCAGGGCCTTTTGGTGATGACATGATGTTTGGGTTTTATCCCCCTGCAATGGGAAGCCATTGGGAGGTTATAAGCAGGCAAGTGATGAGATCTATGAGACAAAGATTTGTGTGATTTAGAAGGCTGACCATTCTGTTAGAGCTGGGATAGTGCTCCTGTTTCTTTGCCATTCATATAGTTAGTTCCCTTTAGAGATCTTTCGTAGCCCTCCTTTACCAGTAGCTGTGTGATGACCAGTCATCATGGCTGCTTTGTTTCCTCTGGGTGGGTTTCTCCCTGGGTGACTCAGGATCCTAAGATCCTAAGACGCTGAGACATCCTTTGATGTGGTTAAGTGGAATCCTCCCTCAAGAAACTGGCATGGGCTGGGTGTGGTGGCCCATGTCTATAATCCCACCATTTTGGGAGGCTGAGGCAGGAGGATAGCTTGAGCTCAGGAGTTTGAGACCAGCCTGGCTGGCATAGCAAGACCCCATCACTTTGAAAAAAAGAAAAAGAGGCTGGGCACAGTGGCTCACACCTGTAATCCCAGCACTTTGGGATGCCAAGGTGGGCGGATCACGAGGTCAGGAGTTCAAGACCAGCCTGGCCAAAATGGTGAAACCCCGTCTCTACTAAAAATACAAAAGTTAGTTGGGCATGAGCTGAGACTCTGTCTCAAAAAAAAAAAAAAAAGAAGGAAAGAAACTGGCATGTGCCATGTGGATCAGAGAAGCCAGGCAGCCTTTCTCTTTCTTGACATCTAACTAAGCTTGTCTGTCTTCTCCACATGGATATTTGTTCATCCCCACTGGGAAAGAGCACAGGTGCTCCTCCATTTCAGGAATGGCAAAGGTGAGAGATGCATCAGCTTGTTCATATTCTCAACAAACATTTATTGAGTCTCCACTGTTTGCCAGGTCTTACACTATGGAAGGATGAAAAGTACTTTTTGTGTGTTTGTTTGTTTTTGGTAGAGATGAGGATTCACCATTTTGGCCAAGCTAGTCTCGAACTCCTGACCTCAGGTGATCCACCCACCTCAGCCTCCCAAAGTGAAAATTACTTCTTTAAAGATTGTAAGTCAGCCTTGCAGTTACCTTCAGCTTTCTTCAAATTGAAGAATAGCCCCTCAGATGAGGGCAGAATCAGATTGTTTGTTTAAATGTAAGTGGGCGATGAGCTTTTAACCTTCTAATTAATTTTTCATTTGTAAGCTCTTTTTTGCACATCTCATCTTTTTGACCTGGAGGTCAGCTGATTTAAATGTGAACTGACTGTCATAGGATGAAGTGATTGATGGTCCCTTTTCCTTCCTTTATCTTGTCACCCACCCTACAATCCATCAGTCCCACTGAGTAAATACTTATTCAACAGTCACTGGATGGCCAGGTTCAGTGGCTCACACCTGTAATCCTATCACTTTAGAAAATGAAGGTGGGAGGATTGCATGAGCCCAGGAGTTCAGGACCAGTCTGGACACCACAGTGAGACCTTGTCTCTACCAAAAATTTAAAAATTAGCCAGTTGTGGGGGTGCGTGCCTATAGTCCAAACTACTTGGGACACTGAGGTGAGAGGATCTCTTGAGCCCGAGAGATGGAGGTTTCAGTGAGCCAAGATTGCACCACTGCACTCCAGCCTGGGTGACAGTGAGATTCTGCCTCAGAACAAAACAAAACCAGTCACTGGGT
Source organism: Cacajao melanocephalus (assembly GCA_963573385.1). Lineage (NCBI taxonomy): Eukaryota > Metazoa > Chordata > Mammalia > Primates > Pitheciidae > Cacajao > Cacajao melanocephalus. The sequence goes on from CAUYLG010067535.1 coordinate 64,929, forward strand.
GGTTAGCTCTAAGCACTGTACAGGGGATCCAGAGAGTGGTGAATAGCAGACACAGTTTTTTTATTCATTAAAGTATGAGTCTTTGTTTTTGGATTGTCCAGGACCTGTCTCCATGTGTGTTTCTTCTTGTTTAAATTATAATGGACTCTGGAAACAAACTTTTTGGTGGTCTTTGTGAGTCCTTGGAATATGGAAATGTAATTGGAATTTGGATTAAACTGGGGGCATATGTAAATCTGCTTATAATGGCCTATGAGTTAAAACACCAAGTGTTAAGAGTTAGATATTCAGGAATGCCTCTCCCTGTCGCTTTTTTTTTTCTCCTGAGACAACACCTGGCTCTGTCACCGAGGCTGGAGTGCAGCCTCCATCTCCCAGGCTCAAGCCATCCTTTCACCTCAGCCTCCTGAGAGCTGGGACTGCAGGTGCACACCACCATACCTGGCTAATTTTTTTTGTATTTTTTGTAGAAACAGGGTTTCACCATGTTGCCCAGGCTGGTCTCAAACTCCTGAGCTCAAGTGATCCACCCACCTTGGCCTCCAAAAGTGCTGAGATTACAGGTGTGAGCCACCACACAGCACCTAGCCAGCCCATTACAGTTTTTGTTTTGTTTTGTTTTTTTGAGATGGAGTCTTGCTCTGTCAGTCAGGCTGGAGTGGAATGGCATGATCTTGGCTCACTGCAACCTCCATCTCCCAGGTTCAGGTGATTTCTCCTGCCTCAGCCTTCCAAGTAGCTGGGACTACAGGCATGTACCACCACGCTTGGCTAATTTTTGTATTTTCAGTAGAGACAGGGTTTCTCCATGTTGGCCAGGCTGGGCTCGAACTCCTGACCCCAGGTAATCCACCTGCCAGGGCCTCCCAAAGTGCTGGGATTACAGGCATGAGCCATTGTGCCTGGCCCCCGTCACTATTTTTTTTAATTAAATAAAAAAAATAAAAACTAAATATTTGTGGGATTTTAAGTAAAAATCCAGTGAAATCCTTGGTAAAAATAAGTTGATTCATTGATTCTGGTGGATGGGTGATTTTAAGCTTTTTTTTTTTTTTTTTTTTTTGAGACAGGGTCTTTCTCTGTCACCCAGGTGGGGAGCACAGTGGCACTATCATGGTTCACTGTAGGATCAACCTCCTGGGCTAAAGCAATCTCAGTACCTAGGACTACCGGCATATACCACCATGCCCATCTAATTTTTTTTTTTGAGACAGAGTCTCGTTCTGTCGCCAGGCTGGAGCTGGAGTGCAGCGGTTCGATCTTGGCTCACTGCAACCTCCACTTTCCGGGTTCAAGTGATTCTCCTGCCTTAGCCTCCTGAGTAGCTGACATTATAGGCGCACACCACCATGCCCAGCTAATTTTTGCATTTTTAGTAGAGATCGAGTTTTACCATGTTGGCCAGGATGATCTCCATCTCCTGACCTTGTGATCCATCCGCCTTAGCCCAGAATGCTGGAATTACAGGTGTGAGCCACCATCCAGCCCTAGCTAATTTTTTAACTTTTTGTAGAGACAGGATCTTACTATATTCCCAGGCTGGTCTTGAACTCCTGGCCTCAGGCTATCCTCCTGCCCTGCCCTCCCAAAGTGTTGGGATTACATGCATGAACCACCACACCCAGTACTGATTTTAAACTTTTAAAATAGTTCCTGGCTTGGCATGGTGGCTCATGCCTGTAATACCAGCACTTTGGGAGGCCAAGGCGAGCGGGCAGATTGTGAAGTCAAGAGATTGAGACCATCCTGGCCAACATATAGTGAAATCCTGTCCCTACTAAAAATACAAAAATTAGCCGGGCATGGTGGCAGGTGCCTGTAGTCCCAGCTACTCGGGACCCTGAGGCAGGAGAATCACTTGAACCCAGGAGGTGGAAGTTGCAGTGAGCTGAGATCATGCCACTACACTTAAGCCTGGCGACAGAGCAAGATTCTGTCTCAAAAATATAAAATAGTTCCTTACAAGTCGTGTGCTCTAACAGGCCTTCATTTCAGATATACAGAGACAGATGCCAGAAAGGAAAAGAAAGGACCTATCTCAGGTTATACCTAAACCATGGCAGAGTGAGGACCAAAACTTGGGTCTGCAGAGTCATGCAGTCAGTGCTTTTCTTACTTGGTTCTTTGGTTCATACTTACTTTGCTTTCTCTGAGCCCTTGTCTGCTTCAGATCAATGTGGAGGTCCCTATTTCCAGGAAGCCTTTTTGTATATTCACTGCCTCCCCTTCCACGTATGTCCAACCCTTTGGCTTTCCTGGGCCCCATTAGAAGAATAATTGTCTTGAGCCACACATAAAATAGAGTAACACTAATGAGCTTAAAAACAATAAAAGTTAATGAGCTAAAAATGAATAAAAGGTCCCTGCATGGTTTGTTTGTTTGTTTTTTGAGAGGTTCGCTCTGTTGCCCAGGCTAAGTACCGTGGCATGATCTTGGCTCACTGAAACCTCCGCCTCCCTAATTCAAGCAATTCTCATGCCTCACCCTCCTGAGTAGCTGGGACTACAAGTGTGTGCCACCTCGCCTGGCTAATTTTTGTTTTTTTTTTTTTTTTTTTTTTTTGGTAGACTCAGGGTTTCACCATGTTGGCTAGGCTGGTCTCGAATGCCTGACCTCAAGTGATCCTCCTGCCTTGGCCTCCCAAAGTGCTGGAATTGCAGGCATGAGCCACCGTGCCCGTCCCATGCATGATTTTTGTGATATCTACCACCACAGATAAGCAAAAGAGTCCTTGCATTCAAAGAGTTGTACACCTGTGCACAGTCCAAGTATTCTTTTAGTGCTTGCTGCTTAACTTTATTCTAGCTCTTACTGTTTATTGAACTCTTATTTACTCATGTATCTGTAGACCTTAGTAGTCCCCAACCATCCCCAGGCTTTACTACAGGGACGACTGCCTAATGCAGTGTTAGATGTCAATAAATGAATAGCCACAATAACCACAGAGGTGTCTTGCTTTATTTCAGGAATGCCTCTGGCTCAGGCAGTAGCCATTCTTCAGAAGTACTGTCGCATCATCAAAAATGTCCAGGTTCTCTACAGTGAACAGGTAAGTGGTGGCTGGTTTGTTTATTGCCGTTGGCTCGGCGCTGTGGCTCACGCGTTTAATCCCAGCACTTTGGGAGGCCAAGGTGGGTGGATCACTTGAGGTCAGGACTTGGAGACCTGCCTGACCAACATGAAGAAACCTCATCTCTATTAAAAATACAAAATTAGCCGAGCATGGTGGCACAGGCCTGTAACCCCAGCTACTCGGGAGGCTGAGGCAGGAGAATCACTTGAACTCGGGAGGCAGAGGTTGCAGTGAGCTGAGATCGTGCTGTTGCACTCTGGCCTGGGTGACAAGAGTGAAACTCTGCCTAAACAAAAAACAAAACAAAAAAATGAAATAGTGTCCCTTGGCAGTGAGTCACTTCCAGAGCTGATGCTTTGGGAATGGCTGACTGGCAAGGATTGCTGTGTTGGAATGGGAGAATCTCTAGCACCAGTCAGTTATCAGGTACCTTATCCTTGATTCTGAAACTTCTGCTCTTGATAATCTAGTGCAGGTAGGTTTGGAAGAGCAGTAGTAATTTAACCTATGTTTTGCCTGTTTTGCTCATCTTACCTACAGGCCCTTAAACAGGGACTTTCAGTGGTAGGTTGCTTCAGAGGCTGTCTCTGGTCTTTTAGGGTGCTTGTCTTCCACTTACGTGTTTAAGATGTTTAAAATTGTCTTTTCTGCTTTGTTGGTTAGTTTGTGTTCAGGATTGTTGCAGTGCAGATCTCTAGCTAGCATAGCACACCAGATTTGAAAGGAAACAGATATAGTTCACCCTTTATCACTCTCAAAGAGCGATCTTCCCTCCATTGAACTCTCTGAAACCTGCAGTTCTGTGGCATAGACCATGTGCTGCCATGTTGAACAGGCTTTTAGGTGTCTTATCTGCCACAAGCCTCAGGGAATAGTTTTGAGCCTACAGAGGCTAAAAGATGTCCCCAGTAGCTTTTCTGAGATCCTTTGAGTACTAGTTTGATTATTGTAGTTCTATTTGTTCCAATTAGTTTCAGATCCTAAAGCAAATGACAGCTTATTTCTGACATGAAGAATATTGTAAATTATAGGTGGGCAAAGTTTCTGAGAGGCTTCTCAGTTTGGCTTGGAGCAGAGTCAAAATTGGGCCTGTTACCTATACCCAGAGATTACATTCTGCCCTGTTATACCCCTCTACCAGCCTAGTGAGACCCCCATATGGGGGATCTTTCTGAAAGAAGAAATGCTTAATCTCCAAGCAAGTGCTTGAGTATTCGTGTGGCACCTGTGACAGAACAGGGGACTTGTAGGTGTGGGAAGGGGTTTCTTGAACCACTGTGGATTCTCACTGCCAAAGTGGATTCCCATTAATTAAATTAATTTAAGTTTTTTTTTTTTTTTTTTTTTTTTTTGAGACAGTTTTGCTCTGTCGCCAGGCGCCAGGCTGGAATGCAGTGGTGTGGTCTCGGCCCACTGCAACCTCCGCCTCCCAGGTCCAAGCAATTCTGCCTCAGCCTCCCGAGTAGCTGGGACTACAGGCACACACCACCATGCCCAGCTAATTTTTGTATTTTTTTAGTAGAGACGGGGTTTCACCATATTGGCCAGGATGGTCTCAATCTCTTGCCCTTGTGATCCGCCCACCTCGACCTCCCAAAGTGCTGAGATTATAGGCATGAGCCACTGTGCCAGGTCTAATTTAACTTTTAAGAAAATTTATTTTAGTTTTTTTGAGACAAGTATCTTGCTTTGTTACTGAGACTAGAGTGTAGTGACACGATCACAACTCACTGCAGCCTCAATCTCCTGGGTTCAAACGATCCTCCCACCTCAGCCTCCTGAGTAGCTGGGGCCACAGGTTCATGCCACTATGCCTGGCTAATTTATTTTCATACTTTTTATAGATGGGGTCTCACTATGTTTTCCAAGTTGGTCTCAAACTCCTGGGCTCAAGTGATCCTCCCACCTCAGCCTCCCAAAGTGCTGGGATTATAGGTATGAGCCACCACACCTGGTCTGGATTCTCAATTATAAAATGAAGGGTAGGCTGGGAGGCTGAGTTGGATGGAACATGAGGTCAAGAGATCGAGACCATCCTGGCCAACATGTTGAAACCCTGTCTCTGCTAAAAATACACAAATTGGCCAAGCACAGTGGCTCACGCCTGTAATCCCAACACTTTGGGAGGCCGAGGTGGGCAAATCCCAAGGTCAGCAGATCGAGACCATCCTGGCCAACATGGTGAAATCACATCTCTACTAAAATACAAAAAATTAGCTGGACATGGTGGCATGTGCCTGTAGTCCCAGCTACTCAGGAGGCTGAGGCAGGGGAATCGCTTGAACCCAGGAGGTGTAGGTTGCAGTGAGCCGAGATAGGGCCATTGCACTCCAGTCTGGCGACAGAGTGAGACTGTCTGAAAAAAAAGAAGAAAAGAAAAATTAGCTGGGCATGGTGGTGCGCACCTATAGTCCCAGCTACTCAGGAGGCTGAGGCAAGAGAATCACTTGAACCTGGGAGGTGGATGTTGCAGTGAGCCAAGATCGCGCCACTGCACTCCAGCCTGGCAACAGAGTGAGACTCCATCTCAAAAAAAAAAATAAATAAATATAAAATAAAATGAAGGGTAGCGCTTTGGGAGGCTAAGGTGGAAGAATCACTTGAGCCCAGGAGTTCAAGACCAGGCTGGGCAACATAGTGGGACCTCGTCTCTAATTCTCAAAAAAATAAATAATAAGTAAATACATAAAATAAAATGAAGGATGGGCGGTATCTTTTCTTCTTTACTCTCAGATCATCTCTAACCTAATCTGACTTTCATTAATTAGACCACGAGGGAATTGCGTCATGACAAGTAGCAGCCATCAAAACAGGGAAAATGGCATACTTTTTGAGCTTATAGCCACGTATACATTCAGCTAAATCAGATTTAGACACCTTAAATTTTGAGGGTGCCTAAAATTTGAAAATAGGCTTTAAACTTTTTTTTTTGTTTATTTTTGTTTTGTTTTGTTTGAGACAGAGTCTGATTCTGTCACCCAGGCTGGAGTGCAGTGGCGTGATCTTGGCTCACTGCAACCTCTGCCTCCTGGGTTCAAGTGATTCTCCTGCCTCAGCCTCCCAAGTAGTTGGGATTACAGGCACCCACGACCATGCCTGGCAAATTTTTTATTTTAGTAGAGATGGAGTTTCACCATGTTGGCCAGGCTGGTCTCGAACTCCTGACCTCAGGTGATCCGCCCACCTCAGCCTCCCAAAGTTCTGGGATTACAGGTGTGAGCCACCATGCACAACTTTTTTTTTTTTCAATTGAGACAGAGTCGTACTTTGTTGCCTAGGCTGGAGTACAGTGGCACAACCTCGGCTCACTGCAACCTCCACTTCCTGGGTTTAAGCAATTATCCTGCCTCAGCCTCCCACATAGCTGGGATTGCAGGCATGCGCCACCATGCTCAGCTAATTTTGTATTTTTAGTATAGACGGGGTTTCACCATGTTGGTCAGGCTGGTCTCAAACTTCTGGCCTCAAGTGATATGCCCACCTCAGCCTCCCAAAGTGCTGGGATTACAAGCATGAGCCACCACGCCTTGCCAGGACTAAATCTTTGGTTGAGGATCAAAAGGAGATGATCTCTCAGAACTCTGATATAATGCTTCTTTTTTTATTTTTTTGAGACAGCGTCTTCCTGTCACCGAGACTGGAGTGCCGCAGTGTGATCGTTGCTCTCTGCAGCCTCCCCCAACATTCCTCCTTCAGTTTTGTCACTCTTGGGCTCAAGCCATTTTCCCACCTCAGCCTCCTGAGTAGCTGGGACCACAGGTGTGAGCCACCACATCTGGCTATTTAAAAAAAAAATTTTTTTGGCCAGGTGCAATAGCTCACGCCTATAATCCCAGCACTTTGAGAGGCCAAGGCAGGCGAATCACTTCAAGTCAGGAGTTCGAGACCAGCCTGGCCAACATGATGAAACTTCGTCTCTACTAAAAATACAAAAATTAACCGGGTGTGGTAGTGCACACCTGTAATTCCTGTAGCACAGGAAGCAACCTGCACTAATCCCAACTACTCGAGAGGCTGGGGCAGGAGAATCACTTGAACCTGGGAGGCGGAGGTTGCAGTGAGCCAAAGTCACACCACTACACTCTAGCCTAGGTGACAGAGTGAGACTGGTCACAAAAAAAATTTTTTTTGTAGGGACTGGGTCTCACTATATTTGCCCAGACTCTTCTCAAACTCCTGGCCCTAAGCATTCGGCCTGCCATAGCCTCCCAAAGTGCTGGCATGAGCCACTGCACCCAGCCAATGTGATGCTTCTTAAATGTGGGTCCTGTCCTCTTCTTCTGCCTACTTCCCTTCCTTACTCATTTGTCTCTGTTTCCCAAATGCAGAAAACATTTTGTCTGCATTAAAAGTTTCAGAAATATCTTCTTGTCTCTATGCAAATCACACCTTGGAAATTAAATATCAAGTATGCATGTCAAGTACATCCCATCTTTCTTAGAGGGAAAAGATGTTAACAACTAGTTTCAGATGGTTTTACTGAACTGCGTCATATGGAGGATAGCTGGGTTACTGGAAGAACCTGCTTAAATACCACATAGTATATATGTATTTTGGTTTTAGAAAGATAAAGTATTAATACATTGACTCTGAGAGTGATCTGATTACTTTTGAAAATTGCTGTTCTATCCTGGATTATAATAATGACAGCAAAAAAAAAATCAGATCTTGGGAAAGTATGGGAAAATCCAGATCCTTGCAACATTCCTCCTCCAAGCAAGATTCCTGAAAGAGACTAAAATGTTGCTTTACTCTGCTTACTTCCATTGAATTGAATGGCTCTCTCCAAAATGGAACTTTGTGTTCTGGGTTGATATTGGTAATCCAAGGTCAGAGTTCACCGTTCCATTATCTTGCTTGAAACCTAATGATTTAGACATTCTTATAGACCTACTGGGAAATTAAAACATTCTTCCTTTAGTTTTTGCCAAGCATGATGGTACTACCTGGGCCTGCTGCCTTGTGAGGATCATTGGGGCAGAAGGAATCAACCTGCGCTAATCCTAAAAAACTCTTTGGAGAGCATTTCCCCAATGAGGCCAACAACAGTAGTTGCTTGTGGCCTTCCAGCCCATGTCTCTGTCTCTGATAGCCATATCTCCATCATTTACTTTGTCTAACTTGAGAAGCTCTATAAAGAAACTAAACCTTTTGAGCAGTTACGTGCTAGTTAAAGAAAGGTGGGGTTTATTTATTTATTTTAGACAGAGTCTTGCTCCATCGCCAGGCACCAGGCTGGAGTGCAGTGGCGTAATCTCGGCTCACTGCAACCTCTGCTTCCTGGGTTCAAGCAATTCTCCTGCCTCAGCCTCCCAAGTAGCTGAGACTACAGGCTCGCGCCACCACGCCCACCTAATTTTTGTGTTTTTAGTAGAGACGGGGTTTTACCATGTTGGCCAGGATGGTCTCGATCTCTTGACCTCGTGATCTGCCTGCCTCGGCCTTCCAAAGTGCTGGGAAAGGGTGGGGTTTTAGATGGTGTTTTTCCTTCTCCTATTGGGCAGCCTCTGTCAGGGCTGTGGAGAATCCTGAGACATTGAATCTTTGAATTAATTGCATTGGACCAGAAGCACGCAGATGGGGGGGAGACACAAGAGGAGAGTGCTATGTTGCAGGTACTGGGCTAGGTGCTTTCTGACCTACTATCTCTGTCCTCAGAACAACCCTGGAGGGAAGGGATGAAGGTATTCCCACGAAGAGACCAGAGCTCAGAGAAGTTTTGAGAGTCACCTAAGGTCACAAGGGTTCTGTTCACTGCTTTGTTCTGCTACTCCCCTCCCCCAGGATTCAAAAGGGGCAAATGCAGAAATGTGACTCTTTAGATCTCTGACTTAGGCTTTTCAGAAAGAAGAACATGTGAAATGGTATGGTATGTCAGGGGGAGGGAGAAAAGGAGTCAGAGGGTCATCTCATAATCAGATCACAATATATTTCTTTGTCCTAGAATTTAATCAAAACCATCAAAGAATAAAAATACGTTCCTTGTGGATGGTACAGCCAACCTGGGTGTGAATGAATGTAGGTTCAGCTGATAGGCATAAGCAGTATCTGCTGAGTTTAGATCCTGGACTAGGCCTTTTCACATGACCCGTATTCCTCACCAACTGCTCTGTAGGTTTGATAGCAGTGAACTTCATACTGTAGATGTGAACCATGGAGCCTCAATGGAAAATAACCTGTATACTCATGTAACTTTGTCCCTTTTCTCCAGGTATTTTTACTATGAATCCAGAAGGGAGAGGCTGTTTTCAGCTGATATTAAGAAACAGCATCTGCAGGCTAGAAGTAAAAAAACTGTGTGTTCATGCAGCAGTTTTTTTTATGGTTTCCAAGCATCATTAGCTGAAGGAGAGGGACTGCCTGCGCTCAGACATTCCCTATGCATTGCATTTATATTATAAGGCTTTCAGTAGGTGCTTAGTGAATAAATCAGTTACTCAGAATGTGTTTTATTTTTGTTTTATAGTCTCCTCTAAGCCATGACCTCATTCTTAACCTGACTCAGGATGGGATCAAACTACTGTTTGATGCTTTCAATCAGAGACTTAAGGTAACTATAAATGACAACTAATGTTTCATGTCTGGCTGGACCAGTCTTTCTGGAGCTGATTAGTATGTGCTATTTGAGATGTTTCAAAAACTTATAAGTAGGTGTGGACTTCTTTGGTTCAGAGATCACTACAATGTAGGAAACTGAAGCTGTGCCCGTTCCCCTGAAAAGAGGGAAGATGGAAATAGGTTGGGATGGTCAGAAAGTGGCTGGGAAGGGCTACTTTCCTAGGCTCCAGAGGGGAAGGTGAAAGAGTGTTGAAGATTTGGGAAACAATGCTGTGGGGAAGGGGCTTTTATGTTCAGTAGGAAAACAAGATTGTTTTACTTCATTCTTTTGCCAAACAGTGTAACTTGGTTAGAAAATGGAAACTGTTCTTCCTAGAATGCTGGGGCTTGCATTAACACCACCAGCAATTAGTTGATTCTTTAACCCTGGGGAGGAAATATAAAAAAACAACTTACTAATATGTGGGGCCATCTTTATTGGCATTTGAGTGTAATTTGCTAACACCTGTTTCAGTCCAGGCTGTTTTTAATACACCCTGTTTGCAAATGCCTGGGCCTCATAGGTTAGTCATGTGACACCAGACTCATGCCTCAAAGTCATGAGATTGAATGGGTCCCGGGCAGTGGCATGCCAGAGCTGTTGTCCTGGTTAGGTTATTGAGTAGCCTTTCCAAAAGACTTGGGTACTTCCCAGTTCTCATCATCCTTGTCACAGGTGAACTGCTAAGGAGAGAAAACAGAACTTGGAAAGATAATCAGTATGTGGAATTAGAATTGCTCATTCTATACTGTCTCCATGGCCAGAAGTTCCACACTGGGAAAGGGCAGAGGATGATCTTCAATGTGGCATAATCACAAATTGGGGGGAAATTAATCTGGTAACATTGAAATGCCTTTACAAGTAGTAATTTCCCTTTGACTTGGCAAAAGTCCATTTTAGAAAATGTAACCCAGAAACACTGGGGGAAGGTAATGGCGTTTTATAGTAATAACAAGCTGGAAGTAACTTAAATGGGCAGCAAAAGGGATGGCCAGACAGCCCATAGAATCATAGCATGGTGAAGACAATGTCATATGTTTAGTGAGTGCTTAGTATATGCTAGGCACATGACTGGGTGTTTCATATGCATTTTCTAATCCTAACAAGGCTTTGAGTAGGTACTATTTACCAGTAAGACAACCAAGAGACAGAGAGGATAAGTAGTCTACCTGATGCCAGGCTTTTAACTTGATGTTGGCAATGTGTGGTGGCTGGCCACTTAGGCTCTGTTGATAGATCTGGGAAATAAATGAGAAAAGCTGAAGAAATATACAGAAATATGAGAAATGGGAAGTACTGTTGGATAGGAAAGGAGATAAAATAGAACCTGGCAGTCCTCTTCTGCCTTCTGTGAGATCCCTATGAAGGAGAGACTGGTCTCCTGCCTGAATCTTCTGGAAACTGAGCAAGTGATCACCCAGATGCTTTTGGTTGGCACCAGCCTGACCTGACTTATCTTCCTGCCCTTCCATCCAACAGCTTCAGAATCCACCTCTTCTGGTGCTGCCTCTACAGTTGCTGCCCACCCTCTGCCTCAAGCCTGAGAGAGACAGCCCTGTGGAATGAGGCTTTATAAGTCACAACCTTTACAGCCACCTGTCTTTTTCATTTTTATCTTAGCTGCTGCCACATCTCTTCCCTCTGGAGAAATCAGGAGCTTCTCCAGCCCAGTGGTGGAATATCATGGGCTTTAGGCATCCCAGCTGCTTGTCCCTGTAGTACAGCAAGCTCCATGAGATGAAATCTGCTTGTTGATACTCCTAATGACATGAAGTACTCCAGAATGGCCGGCACTCTGGGTCTATTGCCACAAGTGCTGCCTTGTGCCCTGTGATCAGCTCTGGTCCACTGTTTTCCCATTGATCAGGCAGGGTTGAAGCACCTATGTGTGTTGGACCCATATGGCTGTTGGCAGGTGTGGTGCCAGTGACACTGGAGGAACATCGTGTAGGCTCACTTCCACAGGGCGAGTGGTGGGAAGCTTTGGGGGATGATTGGTCAACTGTAGGAGTGGAAATGAGGGAGGTGAGTGCCTGCACCTACTATAAGCAGGAGGGCTTCTGACTGAAGGTACAGGCCCTCTGCTAGCACAAGACTCTGGGCTCAGTGAAATGGCATGCCAGTTTGGCATGGTATACTGCCATGGCAAGTATACCATGCCCAGACATTCTGATGGGGACACTGGCTATCTTCTGAATCATAGCTGTTCCCCTGCCCTTCCTTCCATAGCCCCTCCTGGTACTTCTTTTGTGCTTTTAAGCTTTTTATTTATTTAGTTATTTTTGCCTTTAACTAGCTTCATACCAGACAGAATTGCCTAACATGAATTGAACACCTTCCCTATGCAAACTAATGAGTCAGACCTCAAGGGGCTTAACTTAGTGGACCAGTTAATAGAATACACAAATATGGAGGAAAGGGTTCATTCCAGTGCTGTGATGGTCTAGCAGAGGGAGCAGTTCTTTCTAGCAGATAGGATCAAAAGAGCTACATTATGGTCAAGAGATTTCCAATTTGGTTCAGTGTTATGGGATACAGATAGTCTCTAGTCAAAAGTGAACTACTGTCTATTCTGTCTCAGTTTCTGTGGCAGTGCCAGATGTTCTTGCATACAATGCCCCACAGCCTCTTCCACAGTCAGGCTCAGATTGGCAGGACAAACAGATACTGAGCCAGCTCTGCTTGTGTCTCCACAATGAGAGGCAAACCTCCCAACTGGAAGATGGTAGATGGTGCTCTGAGCCCCTAGCAGCCATGCTGCTGGCTACTGAGCCCTTGACACCATTGCATGGAGGACTTCATAGTGCTTACAACGTGGCGCCACTAATGGCGGAGTGTTAGGTGATGCCTTTTTTTTTTTTTTGGTCTCTGCCCTACCCTGAGTTCTTGTTGAGGCTGAATCCATTAAAGAGGTCCTTCACAAAGGTCCTGAGGTTTTCTCTTTACAACCAGATCCCCTTCATCAGGGATATAACTAAATACTGTCACACTTGTGTGAGCTAATATATTATGGCTTGCTTTCTAGCAGGATAGACCTCCCGCTTCCATCTTTTTGTTTTGTAAACAAAATCAACTTCAAAATAAGCTATTTTCAAAAGCAACCCACCAGGCATGGTAGCTCACACCTGTAATCCCAGCACTTTGGGAGGCTGAAGTGGGTGGATCACCTCAGGTCAGGAGTTCGATACCAGCCTGACCAACATGGAGAAACCCTGTCTCTACTAAAAATACAAAATGAACTGGGCTTTGTGGCGCATGCCTGTGTAATCCCAGCTACTCGGGAGGTTGAGGTAGGAGAATCACTTGAACATGGGAGGTGGAGGTTGCAGTGAGCCAAGATTGCGCCATTGCATTCCAGCCTGGGCAAGAAAAGCGAAACTCCATCTCAAGAAAGAAAAAGAAAGAAAGTGAGCCAACTTGGGTTTTAAAGTGCAGCAAAGTATGAGATAGGAGGAAGGGGGCTTAGCATCCAAAGCAGAGCCTTAACAAGCTTCATGTCTGTGGAAGAAATCATTGTCCTATAGAGTGCTGTGTGCTCTAGCCTGACCCAGAAGTGGATTGGCCTGTAAGGGCCTTGACCCAGAGCATCCATAGACATCTGTTGAGCAGTCCACTAGGAGAGGGAAGTGGGGAGGTTATGCTGTGTGTTTTCTCCCTAGTTTCAAAATGAGAACAAAGGGCTGGTGTGGTGGCTCATGCTTGTAATCCCAGCACTGTGCGAGGCTAAGGCAGGAGGATCATTTGAGCCCAGGAGTTTGAGACCAGCCTGCGCAACCTAGTCTTTTAATTTTGCTAAGATCCTATCTCTACAAAAAGTTGTTTTTTTTTTTTAATTTTAAATGAGAACAAAAGATAACATGCAGTGCCTCTGTAAAATTTCTGTTAGTAATAGGTTTTTTTTTTTTTACTATTTATTCTATAAATGTATTTTTAATCTTTTTTAGTTTATCACGTTCAGAGCATTGACAACTCTTAAACTTTTTTTTAGGTGATCGAAGTATATGATTTGACTAAAGTAAAGTTAAAATATTGGTAAGTTTTCTCCCCTGCTGGTATATGTCACACTTGGTATAGACAGGCCATATCTACTACCTTCATTAAGTTAGTAAAGATTCACATCTGCCACAGTCCAGGGATTATAGCCTGGTGCCATGATTTCCTGAGGCAACCAGCAAGCCTGCTCAGTTTCCTGGAGAAGAGAAGTAAACCTCATTAAGACTATGTGATATGTTTAACACTTCACATATATGTCATCTAACTTAATCCACTCAACAAAGCCAGACCTCAGCTCAGAGGTGATGTGGCAGTAGCTCCCCTCCACCTGATGGCCTCTCTTGGCACCTGTTTTCGTGAGTAATAAGAGGTGGGACAAACCAGATAGGTCTGACTCCAAAGCCTATGCTGAAGAGAATGCCAAAGAGACCACCATTTTAGAGCTGTAATGTACTTTTTAGAATTACAGGGGATGACATGCACAATCCAAAGCTGTTGAGCTCCCATTATGGCAAGGCAGCATGCCAGCATTTAGAAATCTAGAATACTCCTTTTTTATTTTTTATTTATTTATTTTTTTAGACGGAGTCTCTCTCTGTCACCCAGGCTGGAGTTCAGTGGCACTGTCTTGTCTCACTGCAACCTCCGCCTCCTGGGTTCAAGTGACAGAGTACTCCTTTCAGTAAGTCTCCAAACTTAACTGGCTTCCCTTTCCCTTTGTGAGGGTGTCAAGAGGACCTGATTGATTCCTGAGGCAGGCTCAGGCAGTTTTGCTGATAGACAAGCAAATGTGTTGCACCACTGGCCCTTGCAGGTTCTACTTGTCTTTTAGTTTTGCTGGGGCCTTCATACCTCAGGGTCTGGTGGCTTCTCTTCTCTACCCTTTTCTTTCTTTCTTTCTTTCTTTCTTTTTTTTTGAAACAGAGTCTCTCTCTGTCGCCCAGGCTGGACTGGAATGGCACGATCTTGGCTCACTGCAGCCTCCGCCTCCTGGGTTCCAGCGATTCTCCTGCCTCCGCCTGCTGAGTAGCTGGGTCTACAGGCACATGCCACCACGCCCGGCTAATTTTTGTATTTTCAGTAGAGATGGGGTTTCACCATGTTGGCCAGGATGATTTCCTGACCTCATGATCTACCCACTTCGGTCTCCCAAAGTGCTGGGATTACAGGCGTGAGTCACTGCTCCTGGCCTCTACCCTTTTCTTAAGAGTCACTGGTGTCTTGAAGCCCCAGAGAATCAACTCTGTATATCAGCTTCATGAGAATTGACCTTCTCCTGACTTCATTAATTCTCTTATTTAAAAGTTCTCTAATTAAACTTTCTATTTTGATATAGAGACTCACCTGCCTGTGTCTTAAAAATAACTCTCCCAGCTACCATCTCACATGGTCTGTGAGCCCATCTTTTGAAGCCTAGTACTAAAAAATATTTTTGTTTTTCAGTGGCGTGCATTTTAATTCTCAGGCCATAGCTCCTACCATTGAGCAGATTGACCAGTCTTTTGGTGCAACCCATCCTGGAGGTAAGCGAAGTCCATCTGATTCCTCTGGTCAACAGTGGCAGTTCAGAGCAATAAACTGCCCTGTAGTGCCATCCCACCCTACTTCCTAGAGTCAGGCTTCCATATGATTGTGGTTGGTTCTTGGGTGTGAAGGAAAGATCCTCCCCCTTGTTTTCAACCTAGCAGGCCAGTTCAGAAACAAGCCGCAAGGAAGGTGTTGCCAGTCATTACTCCCTGCCAGGCTGGTTTATGTTAGCCATTTCAGATGCCAGTCAACCATGTTATTTTCTTCTCCCCAACCCCTACAGTGTACAACTCCGCTGAGCAGCTCTTCCATCTCAACTTCAGAGGACTGTCTTTCTCTTTTCAATTAGACTCATGGACCGAGGCTCCCAAGTATGAGGTTAGCCCTTCCTGTCCCCTAGTGTTTGTTGTCCAGTGTCTGTGTGGTATGGCTCAGCAGATGGTGTCATGGGATGAGGACAGAGGAATGGGTATTAGATAGGCAGTCTTTCTTTGGTTTCCCTGTCTTTGAGGTCTTTAGGGGACAAGGAGGGGTAGAGTGGGTGGGGTTGACAGAGGAAGAACAATGCCCAGGCTGGCATTCCCAGGAAAAGGATACTTCCCACCATGGAGTGAGGTCAGGCTCACTTTCAGAGATAAATTCATTCATTCCTTATTTTAAAGCTCCTAATCACTGCAGTTTTCCTGGTGGCCTAGAATTTGGAGATTTCCTCCTCTGGATTTTCAGTTAACTTTGTTTTTGCAAAGGAAACATTTCATTCATCCTTAGGGCTGTGAAAATGATAAGCTTTTGTAAGTTTTATTTTAATTAAGCAAGCATTTCTGCGTTTTCCCCTATGAAGAAAAGGAAAACTGGCCAGGTGCGGTGGCTCACACCTGTAATCCCAGCACTTTGGGAGGCCGAGGCAGGTGGATCACTTGAAGTCAGGAGTTTGAGACCAGCTTGGCCAAAATGGCAAAACCCTGTCTCTACCAAAAATATATATATTTTAAAATTAGCCGGGTGTGGTGGTGCATGCTGGTAGTCCCAGCTACTTGGGAGGCTGAGGCAGGAGAATCACTTGAACTCAGGAGGTAGAGGTTGCAGTGAGCTGAGATCACGCCACTGTACTCCAGCCTGGGTGACAAAGCAAGACTCTGTCTCAAAAAAAAAAAAACAAAGAAAAGGAAAACCAAGCAGAATTAAAGGTGAACTTACATGGTTTGGGGGAGTTTATTGACCCAGAGCCAGGTTTGAGGATGTGCTTTGACCCTTTGACCTGAGCAGCTCTTGAAGACCATGAATGACAGGGAAGACCAGAGCCTAAGTCCTATGACCTGTAGTGCCCTTAGTAAAACTCTTGTCCTATGTTTGCAGCCCAATTTTGCCCATGGCCTGGCTTCTCTCCAGATACCCCATGGAGCAACTGTAAAACGAATGTATATCTACAGTGGCAACAGCCTACAGGATACCAAGTAAGTGTAAGGAACATGAGTTTCATGCTGAGGCCTGGGCTGCCTGGGAGAAAGAACCAAACCTCTGCTCATTCTATGCCTGTCCCCAGGGCTCCCATGATGCCTCTGAGCTGTTTCCTGGGCAATGTGTATGCTGAGAGTGTAGATGTTCTTCGAGATGGAACTGGACCTGCAGGTTTACGACTTCGCCTACTTACTGCAGGTCAGTGACTGGCTTTGAGGTCATTAGGTTCCCCATTATACCCATGTTGAGACATCCTAAAATCCCATGTGCTTAGGGTGTGTCTTAGTCCATTCAGGCTGCTGTAACAAAATACCATAAACTCAGTGGCTGCTAAACAACAGAAATTTGTTTCTTACAGTTCTGGAGGCTGGGAATTCCAAGATCAAGGCACTGGCAGATTCAGTATCTGCTGAGGGCCTGCAGTCTAGTTCATAGAAGACACTTCTCCCCATGTCCTCATATGGTGGAAGAGGCTAGCTAACTCCCTGGAGTCTGTTTTGTAATGGCACTAATCTCAATCCTGAGGTCTCTGCTTCTGTAATGTAATCACCTCTCAAATCCCTGACCTCCTAATACCATCACCTTGGAGGTTAGGATTTCAACATACAAATTTTAGGGGAACAAAAGCATTCAATCCATTGCCACATAGTTGGTAAAGACATAAGATGCAGAGGTTTACAGTTAAAGCTTTTGTTTAGTTTTGCCAAGGGACTGGACATAGTCTTATAATTAGCAAATCTTAGTAAGCAACAGCACTGTTTCTCAAAATGCACATAGGCCTGCTGTGTGCTTATATAGCTTTGTGGCAGTTCCCAAGTGTTTCCTGGAGATGCATCCTGTGGGTTGCAGTGCTATCTGTCTCCCCGTTTTTCTTTCTTTTTTTTTTTTTTGAGACAATGTCTCACCATGTCACCCAGGCTGGAGTGCAGTGGCGCAATCGTGGTTCACTGCAACCTCCATCTCCCAGATTCAAGGATTCTCCTGCCTCAGCCTCCTGAGTAGCTGGGATTATAGGCACGTGCCACCACATCAGCTAATTTTTGTATTTTTAGTAGAGATGGAGTTTCTCCCTGTTGGTCAGGCTCACCTCAAAATCCTAACCTCGTGATCCACCCACCTCAACCTCCCAAAGTGCTGGGATTACAGGCATGAGCCACTGTGCCCAGCCAGCTCTCCCCCTTTTTTCTACCTTGTTTTGTTTTGTTCTAAAAGAGATGGTCTCGCTGGGTGTGGTGGCTCACGCCTGTAATCCCAGCACTTTGGGAGGCCAAGGCAGGCAGATCACCTGAGGTTGGGAGTTTGAGACCAGCCTGACCAGCGTGGAGAAACCCTGTCTCTACTAAGAATACAAAAAAATTAGCCAGTTTTGGTTGCGCATGCCTATAATCCCAGCTACTCAGGAGGCTGAGGTAGAAGAATCACTTGAACCCGGAGGTGGAGGTTGTAGTGAGCCGAGATTGCACCATTGCTTTCCAGCCTGGGCAACAAGATCAAAACTCCGTCTCAAAAAAAAAAGAGAGAGAGAGAGAGAGAGATGGTTTAATTCCATTGCCTAGGCTGTAGTGCCGTGGTGCAATCATAGCTCACTGCAGCCTCAAAACTCCTGGGTTCAAGGGATCTCACCTAAGCCTCCCAAGTAGCTAGGACCACAGATGTGTGCTGGCATGCCCAGTTCATTTTTGTGTATGTGGAGATGGGTCTTGCTACGTTACCCAGAGTTGTCTTGAACTCCCAGGCTCAATCGATCCTCCCTCCTTGGCTTTCCAAAGTTCTGGGATTACAGGTGTGAGGTGCCACACCCAGCTTTTCTCCCTATGTTGCCGAGGCCAGTGTGTAGCGGAATACTGTGGCCTTGAACTCCTGGGCTCAAGCAGTCCTGCCTTAACCTCCTGAATAGGCTACAAGAATGCACCACCATGCCTGTCTCCCCTTTTTCTACCCTTAATACCAAGTTCTCAAAGTAGACAAGCAGAAAGAACTTACTGAATTGTGGTTTGGCCACACCTTGCCAAGAGTTTTGCTGACCATGAGCAACAGTAACAAAAAGAAAGAGTTGCCACCTTCAGTAGCTGGTCCCTCCAGGATCCATGCCTCATTTTGTGACTTTCCCATGCCTGGCCAATGTCGGCTGCTTTGGATTGTGGATTGTACTTAAGGGAACTGGGATCTTCAGTGTGGAGTTTGTTTCCATAAAGACAGCTGAGAACCTTCATAGAGCTCATAGTCTAACCAGCATTTATATGTAAATTGGGTTCTTGCATCATCAGTCTCTGAGGCATTGGTGTTTTGTTTTTTTGTTTTGTTTTGTTTTTGGTTTTGGTTTTTTTTTTTTTGCATCTTTTTTCTTTCTTTGAGACACGGTCTCTCTCCGTCACCCAGGCTGGAATGCAGTGGTACCATCATAGCTAAGTGCAGCCTTGAACTCCTGGCCACAAGCAATCCTCCTGCCTCATCCTCCAAAGAAGCTGGGACAGACTGCACTCAACTAATTCTTCTATTTTTTTTGTAGAAACTTGGTCTCCATATGTTGCCCAGGCTGGTCTAAAACTCCTAGCCTTGAGTGGTTCTCCCACCTCAGCCTCCCAAATGGTTCTTAATTATTAAGAATCTGGTATATAAGCTCTGAGCCCACTTCTGTGAACAATTAGATGGTTCACAATCTCCAGGTTAGATTTTTTTTTTTTTTTTTGAGAGAAAGTCTGGCTCTGTTGCCCAGGCTGGAATGCAGTGTTGTGAACCTGGCTCACTGCAACTTCCGCCTCCCTGGTTCAAGCAATTCTCCTGCCTTAGCCTCCCAAGTAGCTGGGACTACTACAGGCGCACACCACCATGCCCGGCTAATTTTTGTAATTTTAGTAGAGACAGGGTTTCACCATATTGGTCAGGCTGGTCTCGAACTCCTGACCTTCGGTGATCCACCTGCCTTGGCCTCCCAAAGTGCTGGGATTACAGGCATGAGCCACCATGCCCATCCAGAAATGTCTTAAGATGTGATTTTCTAGTCTAGACAGAAAAACCACTTAAAAGAGTATCACACTTGAGCTATGTTTTTTTTATTGTTTGTTTGTTTTGTTTTGTTTTGTTTTTGAGACAAGAATCTTGCTGTGTTGTCCAGGCTAGAGTGCAGTGGCACAATCTCAGCTCACTGCAACCTCTGCCCTCCTGGGTTCAAGCTATTCTCATGCCTCAGCCTCCCAAGTAGCTGGGATCACAGATGTGTGTCACCACACTAGGCTAATTTCAGTATTTTTAGTAGATATGGGGTTTCACC
The DNA here is from genome assembly GCA_963573385.1 of Cacajao melanocephalus. Classification (NCBI taxonomy): domain Eukaryota; kingdom Metazoa; phylum Chordata; class Mammalia; order Primates; family Pitheciidae; genus Cacajao; species Cacajao melanocephalus. The sequence goes on from CAUYLG010067535.1 coordinate 84,850, forward strand.
ATATTAACCACGCTAGTCTTAAACTCCTGATCTCAAGTGGTCCTCCCGCCGCAGCCTCCCAAAGTGCTAGGATTACAGATGCCCAGCCTGAGCTATGGTTTTTGAGAGAATTGAGATGTGGCAGCAAGGTCAAGTGATTTAGTGTGTTTTTTCCCCAAGATCACTGCTTGAAACAGCAGGGTGGTCAAGGATCAGGGCCATTAATCATCCCAGGCAACAACAAGAGGAGCCTGTTAAGAATGGGCTCTCAGCCGATTCTGTCTGCCACCTGTACAGCACATTCCTGGTAGTCACACTGCTCACTGCTTACACTGTCAGCAGGGCAAATGCTTTGTTAAGTCAGGGCCTCACAGAGTTATCGCCTTCACTGAGAGTTTCCTGTGGCAAGCACAAATTTCTAAATCCACTCATTTCTCATATCTGCTTCCTTATTGAGTATGGCAGTGATGCTTCGAATGCAGGGAGTCAGTTCAGCTGTCTTGGTCCCCACAATAATAATTTGTGGAAAGACACACTCTGGGGAATGACAAACTAAAAAGTAGCCTGAAACTGTGGATAATTCTACCTGGATATACTTTAAGCAGAGGGAGACAAAAGAGAAGACTCACCTATGAAAGGATTCCTTCCCTGCAGTCCCCATCTGGTATCACACATATCTGGCACCTAAAGAAATGTATTAGGCCACTGGATACTTTGGGCCCACAGTCCAGCTTGACAGGACTTTTGGTGGGTTCTATAGGTCACCCAGCCTTGCCTAAGCTTTTATTTACCCCTTGAGGTATATTTGCTGAGAATAGAGATTCTTGGGTAAGTTGAAAAACTCAGTATCTAGTTATTTCAGATTTGAGTTCTCTGAAGCTTCTGCATATAGCAAATGGATTGTTACACGTGAGAGAACTTCGACAACTGTAAAGGCTTGTGTTGAGTAAGATGATGTCAGTGATTATCATGGCACCAAGAATTACAGTCCTTCTCAGATTCTTGGCATCCTTTTTTTGCTGGGAGGTGGGGGCAGAACACCTTGTCTCCCCTTCCACAAAATAGGGAAATTTTTACTATTGGTGTGTCTTTTACTGTTCGACAAACACTTCTACATTTGTGTATTTGTGTATGTGTCATTAAGTGGAACCATTTCTGAAATGTATTAGAAAAAGAGCTTAAAGATTCTTCCCAAAGAATAAACTTTTGGCAAATCAGAACATCTTTTATTACTCCACTTCGCTGGTTTGTCCCTTTTGAGTGATAATGGCTCTTGTCTGAGTTGGAGGGCTGTGTCAGGTTTTTCTGTGGAATTAGGGAGTTAATGCATGTTTCACTCTACTTGTTGATAGAGCGGTCTTACAGGTTCAGTCTCTGGTTAGGGGTTACCATTGAGAAGTACTTTTGTACCTTTTTTTTTTTTGAGACAGTGTCTCACTCCCACCCAGGCTGGAATGCAGTGGTATGATCTTAGCTCACTGCAATCTCTGCTTCCTGGGCTCAAGTGATCCTCCCACCTCAGCCTCCCAAGTAGCCGGGACTACAGGCACCTACCACCAGGCCCAGCTAATTTTTGTATGTTTTTGTAGAGATGAGGTATCACTGTGTTGCCCAGGCTGGTGTCAAACTCTGAGCTCAAGCAATTTGTCCACCTTGGCCTCCAAAAGTGCTGGGATTCCAGGCGTGAGCCACCACGTCTGGCCAGAAACTGCACTGCTTTTGTTCACTTTTATTTCTTCAACATGTAGCACAATGTCCTAGCCCATGGTAGGCATGGTAGGCAATAAAACAGTTGGTAAGTGAATGAAGTCTCCAGAGCTCCATGTCACATGTGGGGGATTGAATGAGTCCCTGGCATTATTTTGAATAGATAGTGATCTCTTGTACAGTCTTGGCCCTCACCAGACCTAATAATGTACTACGCAGCCAGTATCTTCTCTGGGACCCCCAGAAGGTCAGGGTCTCTGGTCCTAACCATAACCTGATGACCTCTCGCTCTTGTTTTCTGCAGGTTGTGGACCTGGCCTATTAGCAGATGCCAAGATGCGGGTATTTGAACGTTCAGTGTATTTTGGTGATTCCTGCCAAGATGTTCTCAGCATGCTTGGCTCTCCACACAAAGTCTTCTATAAATCAGAAGACAAGGTAGGGGAAGTATGTTTATAGATTAGGCAGTCTCTCTCCTTTTTTTCGATCAACACCAATTTAATATTGAGTAAATATAAACTGTTTGCTATTTTCCCATAGAATTTGTTCTAATTAAAGCTAATGGTAAAGTAAGTTGAAAACTATTTTCTAACCCCTGTAGTCCAGTTACCCTGACTCTGTCCCTCTCCATAGTCCTTACCTTTCCCTGGAGACCAAGGCCCAGTCCATAGTTGTTGACTATGGCCACCTCTCCTCCTAGATTGGTCAGCACCAGCAGCTGAGACTCCCCACACTCTTGCTTGCACCACAGCTTAATGTTACACAAGGAACACAATTTGTAGATTTTCAGTTAATCCAGAACTATATTAGAGGGATGGATTTTAATTTATGGTTATTTTTTCCCTACAGATGAAAATTCATTCTCCTTCCCCTCATAAACAAGTTCCATCAAAGTGCAATGACTACTTTTTTAACTATTTCACTCTTGGAGTGGTAAGTTGTGATTCCTCAGAGAAGCCTTTCATTTCTGTTGAGATGGGCAGTGTACCTTTGCACATTTGTGTGTTCACATGTAGCTGGAACCATGCCTGGGCATTAGGGAGCCTAGCCCCAGGTGGCTTTGCCCAGGGTTGTTTTGCATAGGCTCTGGTACCAAAGTAGACCTTTCCTGCAACCAGGATTGCTGAGGAACACTAGGTTCCCTGGTACATGTTGACTTCTTTTCTGAGGGAAACATGTTCCACAGATGGAGACTCTGGAAATCATTCAGGTTAAGCTGTTTGGGGAACTGTCCTCTTGTAAAGTATAGGACCCTCTTGAGTAACAAAATGGAGACTGAAAAGGCTTAGAGACAGTGGGGTGTGCTTGTATATTTTTAGAGGACCACGTCAGAGACATTGCTGTTGCCCTATGCTCTAGACCTATGGAGCTGGATGTAGCTGGTAGCTGTCTAGTGCAGACAGTCCAGCTGGTGGGTGACATGCAGGCATGAGAAATGATTGTGTAAACAATGTTTCGGCAGGAAACAGCTCAGAGGGTAGGGCTGGTCTGGACCATGGGTCTTGTAACCTTTGAGCCAGGGTCTGAGGTCCTGAGGCAGCAAAGAGTAGATTTCAGAGAGGGAGAGAGGAGAGACTGAGTCTACCCATGTGGGAAAGACCAAACACAGGAGCCAAGAGAAGTAGGGGAGCTGCTGTAGGATCATGAACTCCTGAGAGTAGGATGGCGGCAAGAGGGAACAGTGCTGCTGCAGCTGGACTTCTGGTTCAAGGGCCAGTGATGATAGTATCTCAAGAAACTTAGGGTATTACTTTTCCAGCCGGAAACTTCTGTGGCAGTTGGCACCTTTGCCCGAGTTTTTGCTTGGGCCCACTGGGCTCATTCCTCCCACTCAGTCTGGCAGGCTGCATTTGGCTTATGCTACTAGCCTGGATTCCATGCCTACCAAGGGCAAGCCAGGTGCAGAGCAGCAAGAGGTGTGTGAGCGAGTGAGTGTGGGGTCTGGCCACTGTGCACAGCCAGGCACGCTGTAGGAGGGTGGGCAGCTCCAGACGCCTTCATAGATGCCGACTCCATGTAAGGCCTGAGGCTGGATCAGATGTACCACAAGTGGCTTCTGTTGTGGGCACCCATGTCTGGACAGGGAGAACGCGGTGGTGCCCAGAAGCTTGGAGACACCAGGAACCACAGAGCCCCAAACACCGTGTTGCAGCTCTGGTTCAGGGAGCCCCTAGTTCTGGAATCCCCAAAGGGCTACAACTCTTCTCTCCTTCTTGTTGTCCACAATGTAGAAAGCAGGGCAGGGCATTTCAGCCCTGTTTGTGTTATAGCTCTTTCAGTCCCACCATTTGGTGGATCCCAAGTTCTTGTCCCACGTCTAGGAAGAATGAGGTGTGCAGACAGCTGGAGGGTGAACAAGAAGGAGAGGAGCTTTATTGAGCAACAGAACAGTTCATAGGAGACCCATAGTGGGTAGCTCGTTTCTGTAGGCAGGTCATCCCAAGTTGAGAAGACCTAAAGTGGGTAGCTGCTTCCCACAGCTAGTAGTCTTGACGTCTGTCCAAGTCCAGCTGAGTCCCGGGTTTTTATGGGCTCAAAAAGAAGGAAATGCATGCTGATTCGTCCATGGGCAGGCCTGGAAACAGCACCATAAATTCTCACTCAGGCCACAAACTCAACCCAGAGCTGGCAGCCCGGCCCCCAGGCCTCAGGCTGTCCCTGGCTTGAAGGTGAGGTTTCACCTGGGACCCGCCCCTTTCCACCCAGGAGCCTTTCTGCCTCCTGCCACCATCAACATGCTGTCCGTGGTGCCCATGCTGTTCATGCCGAGGCAGCAGGGGGCTGCTGGTATGTCAGTGTCACCCTGAGTACGCCTACTCCCAGCCAGGTTGCAACAGTGCCTGGGCTCAGCCACAACTTTGCTCCTCCCCAGAGCAGGCACTGGGAGTGTGGAGAGGCTAGGGAGTGGGAGCAGGCACTTTCAAGCCTGCTGGGGCAAGGGGCCTCCTGGACTCCCAAGTGTACAGGGATGCCAGGGTCTGGAGCTGTGGCTGGCAGGCTGCAGCTATACCCAGGAGCATGGCCTCTTGCCCTGCCAACTCAGTAGAGGGCAGGGCTCTCACCTATTCCCAGCTTCCACAGACTCTGCATAGTTCTGTGGGAAAATGGAGGCCCCTTTCCCTGCTGCAGCTGGCGTCCTCACAGCAGCTACTACAGATGGGCCATTGCTGCCATCAATAGGTGACAGGGAAGATGGAGAGAATGGACTGTCCTCAGTAGGACTTAGTTGGCTGTGGGTACAGGGGTAGAGTCAGAGGGACCCTGAGGTCACAGGCCCAAGCAGCTACCTGGATATGAAGCTGGGAAGGGTAGAGGATAGGAGGGAAGTGTTCTCTGGGTGGCATCAAATCCAGGTCCAAGACCTAGAGAGAGGTCAGGCAGGGGTTGCCAACTCCCACAGAGGGTGTAATGGAAGCCAGGAGTGTCTGGCAGATCATGGAATTCAGAATAGTCAGGTGGCATTGAGCCCTTCAAGAATCAGGTGACTTGGCTGGGTGCAGTGGGTCACGCCTATAATCCCAGCACTTTGGGAGGCTGAGGTGGGTGGATCCCCTGAGGTCAGGAGTTCAAGACCAGCCTGACCAATATGGTGAAATCTCATCTCTACTAAAATTACAAAAATTAGCCAGGCATGGTGGTGTGTGCCTGTAATCCCAGCTACTCAGGAGGCTGAGGCAGGAGAATTGCTTGAACTCCGGAGGTGGAGGTTGCAGTGAGCCAAGATCACGCCACTGAACTCCAGCCTGAGTGACAGAGTGAGACTCGGTCTCCAAAAAAAAAAAGATCAGGTGACTCTGAATCTTCTTCGTAGCCTTAGAGCCAAAATCTGCTCTCAGTTACATTTTTTATCAGGTGCCATTGGCAGGAAAGATCTCCCTTACAATATTTTTGTTCCCAAAAATTAGTAGCTGCAACCCCTGTGCCTCTTGGTTCTATAGATGGTTGGGTCCCCCCTTCATTGAAAATGTATAAAAGCTGGTTGGCCTTAGTTGTCCCCTGAACTGCTGTCTGGAAAAAAGGTGATGCCTGCAGGCATCCTCACTGTGGAGTGGATTGGGTGTCCTAAGTTGGACATGCCCTTGGAAAGGCCTCTGCCTTGCCTCAATAACATTCCCTCCTTGAGTACCCTTGTTTCCTATCCCAGGACATCCTCTTTGATGCGAATACACACAAAGTGAAGAAGTTCGTTCTACACACCAATTACCCTGGGCATTATAATTTCAACATGTGAGTACACTTGTACCTTCCCCTCTGTGAAGTGAACTTTGGGTTGAAAACCCCAGGAAAGAGCTTGTGGCTTTGGGTGTTCACTAATTTATCAACACCTGAATGCTTGCTGTTTCATGGGAAGTAAATTTCCTGAGTGCTTGCTGTGTTCCAGCACAGTGTCCAATGCCTTACATCTTTCTGTTTGAACCCATTTTTTTTTATTTATTTTATTTTTTTAAGATGGGGTTTCACCATGATGTCCAGGCTGGTCTTGAACTCCTGACCTCAGGTGATCCACCCACCTCAGCATCCCAAAGTGCTAGGATTACAGGCGTGAGCCACCGTGCCCAGCCTGAACCCATTTTATAATTAGGAAAATCGGTTCAGAAAGTTTATCCAAGGTGATAGCTCTCCAGACCCCAGGGCCAGGATCTTTTCTGTTCGACTTCTGTGCATAAATCTGGCCTCCCCCGGTGAACACTGTGAGGGGCTCAGAGCCAAGGCTTTGGGCAGGTGTGTTTGGTTCTGTTTCTCCTGGGGCGTGGGGTTGGAATATGGGAGTGGTCAGGCCTCCTAGGAGGCCCAGCCTTTACCCATCTGTCTTCTCTCTAGTTATCATCGGTGTGAGTTCAAGATCCCATTAGCCATAAAGAAAGGTGAGTAGTGAAAGCTCTCAGTAAGGGAGGGGTTTTAGAGTCTGGTTTCCACTATGAGAAGGGAGGAAGATCCAAGCAATGGTTGAGTATGTGGAGCCTCTGCCCATGGCCTCAGTTCCTCTGGGATAGGTTCATTGTTCTGGGGCTGCAGTGTTCTTGGTCTGAGTCTCCTAGAGGCGCTTGAGGCCTTTTCCTATGACTGTGGATTGCTGGCCTCTGGAGGGGAGAGTTTCTTATCTACAGATAATCATCCAGCGGCCCCCAGCCCATCCTTGGTGCCTGCCACCTACTGCCAGTTGGTATAGCTCACACCTGACTGGCCTCCCTTCACCTCTCCATCCTCTTCCACCCTGGAACTCCAGAACAGCCTGTTAATCCTCCCCATGTACTCCAACCCCAGTGCAAAGGGTCACCAGGTCTGGATCCTACCCAGGGCTGGGGCTGCGGGTAGGCTGGGCCAGCCACCAACCTGCCCCACTGTCTTTTCCTTTCAGAAAACGCAGATGGTCAGACAGAAACGTGCACAACCTACAGTAAGGTGAGAGCCTATCTTCCTCCCTGATACAGCCTGAGAATTAGGTGGACATAGCCTGTGAGCAGTCTGTGGCCGTGTCCTCTGGGTCAGCCATTGGTCACAGACATGTTCATGTCCCTACTAACCCCTGCTCCCCTGTATCCCTCTTGCAGTGGGACAACATCCAGGAGCTCCTGGGTCACCCTGTGGAGAAGCCTGTTGTCCTGCACAGGTGAGTGGGAGTTTGATGTCCCTGGCCACCCCACCGGATTCCTTAGAGCCCAGAAAGCCTAGGGAAGCCTGACACAGTGGATGTTTCTTAAAAATTACAGAAGTTGGGCCGGGCATGGTGGCTTATGCCTGTAATCCCAGCACTTTGGGAGGCTGAGGTGGGTGGATCACAACGTCAAGAGTTCAAGACCAGCCTGGCAAACGTGGTGAAACCTGTCTCTACGAAAAATACAAAAATTAGCCGAGTGTGGTGGCGCCTGTAATCCCAGTTATTTGGGAGGCGGAGGCAGAGAATTGCTTAAACCCAGGAGGTGGGGGTTGCAGTGAAACAAGATTGCGCCACTGCACTCCAGCCTGGGTGATAGAGCGAGACTCTGTCTCAAAAAAAAAAAAAAAATTACATAAGTTTCTAGTGTTGCCACAAGCATAATTCCTGTCCCACCTTGCACATTAGGACTGAGCCAACTGTTCTGCGTGTTCACCTTTGATAGAGAGGCTGTCCCCAGGGGTAGCTCCCCTCTCCCCACCCTATCTTCAGATGTGGGGGCCTTCTAATTCTTAGTTTTTCAGAAGGAAGGAGGGATTGGCTGGCTTGCCTGGGCTCTCTTTTTCCCTCAAAGCTGCTGCCTGCTGAAGTCCACAGCCCCATTCCTGGTTGCCATGCTGCCTCAGATTCTCACTCGAGAGGGCCCTTTTGGCTCCTCACCACCCTAGTCCAGTTCCACAGTAACTTTCTGTGCCCTGTTGGGCTGTGTAGGATTCTGAGCTGAGTGAAGCCATCCCTACCCCAAGGACCTTGCAGGCACGTGTGGGAAACAGACATACTCTCACAGCCATGAGAGGCTACTGGCCAGTAGCCCACACCCCAGAGAACACTGGATGCTTTGCTTCAAGGCCGTGGCCTCTGTCCGCCCCTCTAATTCTGAATCTCTGGCCTCAGGTCTTCCTCCCCAAACAATACCAACCCATTTGGCTCCACATTCTGCTTTGGTCTTCAGCGAATGATCTTTGAGGTAAGCCATGGAGGCCCTAGAAATAAACTGCTTGGGGGGTTGCTGGTCATGGCAGAGCCAGGTGAATGGTGGAGGTAAATTGGGGAGGGCATAACTTCCCTGTTGCTCAGATTCATCCTTCTCCAGCAATCCTGTCTGCTGCATACCTGGCTTCCTCACACTTACCAGTGAGGATTCAGAAATAATGTTGAGAAATCTGGGTCACAGAGGCCAAAGCAGTGGTCTGTATCCAACAAGACAAGAAGTAATGGATCCCAAGTTTCTATCTGAAAACATGAGTATAGAAGGAAAGGGGGAACCACAGGGCAAGTGGGGCCCAGCTGAGGGTGTTGAGGGCCCTCCAGTGGCATGTGAATGCATGTAGGGTAGTGAGTGGCTCTGGAGGCCCCAGTGACTTGGAAGAAGGAGCTGCCCTTGTTTTCCTTGTGGCTGCCAGTATCTACAGCAGACACTTAACAGTTCCAGAAGGACTGGACAAATGGCTGTGGTAAAGGCTGTATATCAACCATTGATAAACAGGCAGATCTCAGGCAGACAGGCCCTTAGCATGAACCAGGGGAGGTTGAGGAGTCGGGAAGCCCAGCCCTTACATGCAGGTGTGTCACACAACCTCCAGCCCTCTTGCACAGGATCGCCCTACATCCCTCTACCTCTACCCCTTGACCCACTGTCCTCTTCTCACACCAGGTCATGCAGAACAACCACATTGCCTCGGTGACCCTGTATGGCCCCCCTAGGCCTGGTACCCACCTGAGAACATCGGAGCTCCCCTAGGGACATCACCACCCATGCCCCTCTGTCCCGTGTAACTGTGCATCACATCCTGCCCAGTGGGCCTCTGTACCACCCTGTGGGTTTTCTTGGACATCTGGCCAGTGTTGACAGGCTGCTGTGATATTCTGAGGTTGGGCTCAGGCTGGGTGCTCTGCCATGAGCTGAGCGTCCCAGATATTCTTCTGTCCGTCCTCGGCCTGCTGATACCAGCAGGGGACACAGACTGCAAAGAGAAGCACAAACTTTGAGCCTTGATTCCTGGACCCAGGAGCTTTCAACTAACATGCAAGGAGGCAGGACACATCAACCCTTGTCACATGCACATTGGGAAGACTTGGGGCTTTTTCTGTGACTGAGGGCACAGGCACGAAGGATAAGAACAAGCTCCTGCCTTTGACCCCACATTGCCACGTGACCCTTATGACAAGCAGGTAGCGTGTCTGTAGTACTTGGTTGCAACATTTGCACTACATCCACTTTAGTTACTTGATGAGCTGGCTGTGGCCAGGGTGGCCCACCTGCCCTTCCCTGTTCCTTTTTTGCACGTGCTCCCTGCCTGGGCACACCAAACTGGTTGAAACACAGCTTTCTACCATCCAGGAACATGCCCAGGCCTGGTTCTCACCCCTCTTGGAGTCAGCTTTCAAGATTGCCTGTGTCCCTGCTCTGTCCCAACCTGGCTGGCAGGGCTGCATGTTTCCATCCTGTTTGCCTCTTTTATTTAATGCCAAAGTTTTAGCCAAAGACATCTTCCTACTTTTGTTGTGTTTCAGCATTTTGTTCTGCACTGTGGGCTGGCTCCCTGCCTCAACCCTGGGCGCTAGCCCCTGGCTGAGCCATGGCTCAAAGCCTTTGGGGGCTCAAGGAAGGCTTGGCTGCTCAGTCCCTTCATGGGTCTTGCTAATGGAAAGTAGCATATATGTGCTTTAAAAATATTAATCCTTTTGAAAAGAATTGAGAAGAGAAATGTATAATTTTATCCCATTTTTAATATTTTGGTCTAGCAACTTGTGATACATAGATGACAATTTTGTGAGTTTTTCAAATGTGTGTACAGATTTTTGTAAATACGACTCTTTTGTAATTAACTCATGTACAGCCTCATCCTGTATAGTTTAATGATGAATGTGCAGGGGACCTGTCTCAGGCTCCTATATGGTTCCTGGGCCTACGGCCAAGCTTGTGTGGCACTCCCATGACTTTGTGACTGACTGGTGTCTTCCCATCTGGACTGTGGCCTCGGCAGAGCCCCTTGCATATCCCACTGTCAGGGGCAGTCAGGACTCTTCCCATCCTCCTGGAATGGGGGAACCTTCCTCATCCCCTGCCCACATCCCCTCTCCAATAAAGCACCTATGCCCTCAGCAATGGCCTGCCATGTGCTGTTGCTGGGATGTTTGTACTAAGCTAAGTGTGGGTATTGGTTTTTTGAGCAAGGGAGTGGTTGAAGAATATGGGGAAATGAATAGTTGTGGCGTCTCAGGGGAAGACATTCCTTGGCTCCTCTGAGGGAATACAGCCTCCAGTGGGAGACTGGCATTGTTGTGTGGGTTCAGGAGCTGGGGAAAGACTAGGTAGGACCGTGCACTCATTTGTCCCTTATGTGTGGCTCCATCCCTGGTGCTCAGCCACACCTGGGCCCAGGAGAGGTTGTGGGAAGCACAATGTCTGTTTTCAGATAGAGCTGTGGCAGAGTGCCTGCCAGGTTCATGAAGGCTGTGGCGGCCGGGGGCCCCTTCACCTCCCTGTGGGGCCTGGCCCTGTGGGGCCTCCTGCATGCGTCCATGTCAGCCTTAGGGGTTCCAAACCCAGGAGTGTGGTAGGATTCCATGAGTCCCTGCCACCCCACCTGAACCCACCTGTGTGCTACTAGGAGGACCAGACATGTCTGCTGCTCTGAGGCCTGTTGGACAAGAGATAGTCCTCTACCACCCAGCCTTGGCTAGCTCAAAGGGTCACCATTACACGGGTTTCAACCTGGTGGGGATCCTGTGGAGACAGGCACCTGGTGATCTGCCTGGGAAACTCCTTCAAGCTTCCTCCTGCTCCATCCTGGATCCAAGTAAGGAGCTTGGGGCTATAGTGGGGAGCTAGGAGTCCCACTGGAAAAGGCCTGCAGTGACAGGCCGTGGATGCGCACAGGCTGGCCCATGTGGCCCGTGGAGCAGGCGCCACATAAGCCAGATGTCAGCAGCTGAGAGCCCGTGCACTACAACTAGCTCGCGGTAAAAGCAGGGATCGAAGGTGCTCAGATGAGGCGCAGCTGAAGGCTGGGAGATGCCAAAGGTGCGGAAAGCAGGATGAGGCTCCGGCGTGAGCTGCAGGCGCTGCAGACACATGCCCAGAAAGACGTCGTCGATGGGGAAGAGCTCGACCTGCGCACAGGCGCCAGCTAGGCGGTGCAGCGTGGCTCCGGAAAGCACAAAGCCACCACCGCCTGCGTAGGCAGGATAGGCGGGCAGGCCATACACGGCCTCTGGGATGTAGTACTTGCTGGCCCGCGTGCGGATGGGCCGCGCCTGCACAATCACGTCACCAGCAAGCAGGTCTTGCGCTGGATCCCGCGGCGCCAGGAACTCCAGGAGGTTCCCCACGTTCACGAACACATCGGCATCGCCCTTAAAAACGAAACGCACGTCGGGGCAGAAAGCTGTGGCCCAGGCTAAAAAGTGGATCTCCTTGAGCGTTAGGTTAAAAAAGGTGTCATCGAAGGCCCAGAGTAGGATGTCCGCATATGCATGACTCTCAGCCTGCAGCAGGGCACTCCAGTGGGTTCGCGCGCCCTCGACCTGCACTGCGTCGGCCCGGCCTGAGCCTATGCTCCTGGGCACACCCAGCAAGAACACGCGGCGCACCAGCGCCCCATGCACCCGGCCCTCCGCGCCCCACGTCTGGCGCACGGCTTGGCGCCGCTCGAAGTCCGCTGCCACCGACTTGACAGCAATGAGCAGGTCCGGGCGGCCACTGGGTGCGCCGTCGCCACGGCATTTGTGTGGCTGATTAATGAGCAGCGGAAAATGTCGCTGGTCCTTGGCGCGCAAATAGCGGGCAAAGTCAAAGGGTCCCGTGGGCGTGGGCGGCGCCGTTGTGTCCCCTTCGTAGGCCGGCAGGGCTGCATCGTGTAACTGGAAGGTGCGGGGCCTGGGGGTGGGCCTCGGTGCCGCCCTCCCTGGCGCCTGAGGCGCACTAGTTGTCGGGGCCACGCCGTCGCGCTGCGCATAGAGTAGGAGACCCAGGGAGGCGCAGAGGAGCAGTGTGAGTGACGCATCCCTGCGTAGGCGCAGCCTCCTCCTCATCTCCGCGCTGCCAGTGCCCTCCCTCCCCTGGAAGGGTCGCAGTCGGCTGCAGCGGGCAGCGAGCCCCGCCCTCCCCAGACAAGGGGGCGGGAGGCCACGCCCCGGGGGGGGCTCCAACAACCGGCGGTGGAGCCCCTGGCGTCTTTCTCCTCCTCCCGGCCGGGACCGTCAGCCTGAAGGGACAAGAAGTTCCCCCATGTAGCCAACTTCCCCCAGCCTCAGCCCCGGCCCTGGGACTGCGCCCCAGGGCCGGGCAGGGAGACAGGGAGCCTCGGCCCCTACCCTCCCGCCTCCCCAACGCCGAGGCCAAATCCCTTCCACCCCTGCCATCCCCTCAACGTCGGGCCCTGGGGTCCTGACACTCACGCTTGGCCCTCAGAAGTGGCGCAGCCCCGGACGCCCTGGCCTTCAGGACTCAGCGCAGGGTCCCAGGGGCCGCCAGGGACCGGCCCGAGCCAGATGCAGCGTTGGCAGGAAGGGGGACCAGGGCCGTGCCACGTGACCCTCCAGCTGTGCGCGCCTGGACCTTTGGAGCTCAGCTCCGCCCCGGCGCTAGGAGCACTCTGACCTCCGAGTGGGGACTGATCCCTGAGAGGGAGCTTCCTCACAGTCAGTTCCTCTGGGAAGGCCTGTTCTGGGTGCTCACACCCCAAATCTGCCTTTCCGGGGGTTGGGAAGAAACATCAACTCTGGTTAGCTTACCCACAACGCTCCACTCCCCATCCCGCCTCTCTGGAGTGGGGCGGAGCCTAGGCTGCAGGGAGCCCCTGAGCCAGTGGGCCGGTTCCAAATGCGCATGAACCTGGCCACCATCCCGGGTCAGTCCTGCAGGCCTCTCCTCAGCAGCCCTGATTCCATCAGGCAGGGTGCATACGCTGCCCTTGAGACACATGGCTGCCTTCTCCTTCTGGCTCTGCCATGCTTCCGACCTCCAGTAAACACACGCACGGGACAAACAAGGCAGCCCACCCAATCCTCAGGACAACCCTGCCAGCAGCTCTCATTCATGCCCAGATGGGGACACTGGGGGCTCCTGCGGAGTTAAGTGACTTGCCCAGGATCCAAGGGCCAGAACCCCTAGGTCTTCTGAAATTCAGTCTAGGATACCTTTTTTTTTTTTTTTTGAGATGGAGTTTCGCTCTGCCGCCCAGGATGGAGTACAGTGACGCTATTTCGGCTCACTGCAACCTCCGCCTCCCGGATTCAAGCGATTCTCCTGCCTCAGCCTCCTGAGTAGCTGGGATTACAGGCACCCACCACCACGCCTGGCTAATTTTTGTATATTTACTAGAAACAAGGTTTCACCATGTTGACCATGCTGGTCTTGAATTCCTGACCTCATGATCCGACCTCCTCGGCCTCCCAAAGTGCTGGGATTACAGGCGTGAGCCACCGTGGCTGGCCAGTCCCGGATTCTTTTATCTGTCCTTCTTTGCCCCTCGCATCCATCCACTGGGATACAGAACAGGGGGCCAACCTAGTCTGCTTTAATTTCACAGGCAAGCACTTCAGCCTACCTCTCGGGGGGGCTAATGGACCTGAGCCCAGACCCAGGTGCAGTTCTGAATTCCCTGTTCCCCAGCATAGCCTCCTGCAAGTAGAAATGATCAGCCTGTGCTGCTGCAGGTCATACTGGACTGGCAGGGATGGGGACAGCTTGGGAAGGCTCCTCGAGGAGGCCTTGGTTAAGGGATTGCTCTGGGATCCAGGTGGGCAGAGGTAGTCTGGGATGGAGGGCTAAGTCCTTGCCCAGCTCAGCTGCCAGCTCTCTTCCTTGGTCCCAGCGCATGTGGTGGAGCCTGGAATAGACAGCCTCCATCACTCTCTAAGAACCCAGACCCATCCTCTGCCCAAGGGCTAGATCTGCTCCTGATGGCTTCTTCCCACTAGTGTTCAACCTTAAAAAGCCAACCCTGGCTGGGTGTAGTGGCTTACACCTGTAATCTCAACACTTTGGGAGGCTGAGGTGGATGGATTGCTAGAAGTCAGGAAGTCAAGCCCAGCCGGGCCAACATGGTGAAACCCCCATCTCTACTAAAAATACAAAAATTTGCTGGGCATGGTGGTGGGTGCCTGTAATCCCAGCTACTCAGGGGGCTGAGGCAATAGAATCACTTGAATCCAGGAGGCAGAAGTTGTAGTGAGCCCAGAACACACCACTGCACTCCATCCTGGGCGACAGAGGGAGATTCTCAAAAAAAAAAAAAAAAAAAGCCAGTTGTGGTGGCTTATGCCTGTAATCCCAACACTTTGGGAGGCCAAGGTGGGCGGATCATTTGAGGCCAGAAGTCCAAGACCAGCCTGGCCAACATGGTAAAACCCTGTCTCTACTAAAAATACAAAAATTAGCTGGGTGTGGTGGTGCATGCCTGGAATCCCAGCTATTTGGGAGGCTGAGGCAGGAAAATCACTTGAACCTGGGAGATGAAAGCTGCAATGAGCCGAGATCTGGCCACTGCATTCCAACCTGGTGACCAACAACAACAACAAAAATCCAACTCTCCACCCTGAACCTCACTCTTTCTTTCTGGTCACAAAGTAATCAGGAGTCCTCTGCTCCAGCTTTCTCTGCAGCTTCACCTCTCATTCCCTCCTGTGATACGGCTTCCGGCTGCCCCCACCATAACTCAGAAGGACCCCTGCCTAGTAAGCTCCTTTTAACTGAGTCCAACAGATGCTCCTCAGTCTTGACTGATCGGCAGCCTCCATTATAGCAGGTGGGTAATCCCCTGGCTTTCAAATCTTCTGGTTTTCCTCCTTCCTCTTCAGGTGTTGCCTTTCTGGTTGGTGTCCTTCAGGACATCACCTGGGGCCACCCCACCTACTCCCACCTGTCTATTCATCAGTCTTTAGGTTGGACCTTGGTCCTGAGCTCAGAACTACAGACCCAGCTGTCCTCACATTCTCTCCGTGGATGCCCTGCAAGAACATCACGTCCAACTTGTCCCAAATAGAGCAAGCCCTTAACTTCCCCTGGGTTCCCATCCCAGCAGGCAGTCCCACCCACCATCCAACTGGCAAAGGCAGAAACTTGGGGCCCTATCTCAGCCCATTCCTCACCCAGTGTCACTAGGCCTGTTACTCTTCTACCCACACAGCTCTTGGTGGTCATCCCCTTCCCTCCACCTCTACTGCTACTGCCCAGACTGGGGCCACCGTTTCCCCCAACCCCATCCTCATCAACCCCCAAGTCTTGGCTGGGCGCGGGGCTCATACCTATAATCCCAGCACTTCGGGAGACTGAGGTGGGTGGATGATTCTGAAGTCAGGAGTTGGAGACCAGCCTGACCAACATGGTGAAACCTCGTCTCTACTAAAAATACAAAATTTGCTGGGCATGGTGGCAGGCGCCTGTAATCCCAGCTACTTGGGAGGCTGAGACAGGAGAATTGCTTGAACCCGGGAGGCAGAGGTTACAGTGAGCTGAGATCGCGTCATTACACTCCAGTCTGGGTGACAAGAGCAAAGCTCTGTCTCAAAAAAAAAAATAGAAAAAAAAAAAGCCTCCAGCCTCCCAGACTTCTTAACTCCCAAAACCCTTCAAAGGTTTCTCACTGGCCTTATTGAAAAATCTACACCCTGTAAAATGGTTTATCAGACCCCCACATGATCAGCCGTCAGCCTCAGCTCCAGGTCTCAGCAAGTCCACCAACCCGCAGATCCACCCACTTTTTAATTTTATTTTATTTTGAGACAGAGTCTCGCTCTGTCACCCAGGCTGGAGTGCAATGGTGTGATATTGGCTCACTGCAACCTCCACCTCTTGGATTCAAGTGATTCTCCTGCCTCAGCCGCCCGAGTAGCTGGGATTACAGGTGCATGCCACCACACCCAGCTAATTTTTGTATTTATTTTATTTTTATTTATTTATTTATTTTGAGACAGCGTTTCGCTCTTGTCTCCCAGGGTGGAGTGCAATGGTGTAATCTCAGCTCACCACAACCTCCACCTCCCGGATTCAAGTGATTCTCCTGCCTCAGCCTCCCAAGTAGCTGGGACTACAGGCGAGTGCCACCATGCCCAGCCAGGTTTTTGTATTTTTAGTAGAGACGGGGTTCACCATGTTAGCCAGGATGGTCTTGATCTCCTGACCTCATGATCTGCCCACCTTGGCCTCCCAAAATACTGCGATTACAGGCGTGAGCCACCACACCTGGCCAGATCCACCCACTTTAAACTGTCCTTCTAACCTCCTTCTCTCTTACCTTTCTCAAGCCCTCGCCTGAGGCTGCGGGTGCCCGGAACACTGCCCTTCTCTAGATAACCCACCCCCATACCTACTCAACACTCATCTCTTCCAGAAAGCTTACTCCCTGTTCCCCACTCAGGTTAGGCCCCTTCCTCCATCCTCCACAACTTCTATTATTTTTTTTCTTGAGACAGGATCTCACTCTGTAGCCCAGGCTGGAGTGCAGTGGCTCGATCACATCTCACTGCAGCCTCAACTTTCCATGCTCCATAGATCGTCCCACTTCTGCCTCCTAAGTGGCTGGGACTACCCAAGTTGGTCTCAAACTCCTGAGCTCAAGCAGTCCTCCTGCCTCTGCCTCCCAAATTGTTGGGATTACAGGTGTAAGCCACTACTACTTGTATTTCTCACATCAAAAACCGTGTTACACTTTATTATCATTGCTTTACATTCAGGGTTCCATGCTGAGTGTGAGCCGGGGGGCAGGCAAGACTGATTCATGTTTTACTTCACTGCAGTATCTGCAACACCCAGGATGAAGTCCAGGACACCGAAGGTCAAGGTGCTTCATGAGTGAAACCGTAAGGACTGGCTGTAAGTCCCACTTCTGGGGTGGGGGAAGGGGAGGCTGATCACTGAAGCAGGTCCCCAACACACTCTATCAAAGTACCTGAGGCAGAATCCCCAATGGTGCACCCCCAGCGGGCTCGGTGGGTGCTGGTCTGGCTCCTGGGGAAGGCAGTCAACTCTGCCTCAGCAGGTCCAGCAGATATGCCAAGTGGGGTCCCTTGGATGGACAAGCGTTCAGCAACAGCAGCAGAAGGAACCCTGGGGCCATCCAGGTTCTCCAAAAGCTGGCTGCACCCCTGGTCTAGGCCAGGCTGCCACTGGGATCAGTCAGGCCCAGCAAGTCCTCTGCCAGGCTGGTGAGCTCATTCTCCTCAAGTGCCTCCACCAGGCGCTGCAGCGTGGCGCGACGGCCCTCAGCCTGCACGAAGCGCCGCAGCAGCTGGAAGGCCTGCTCATACAACCCCTCGCGCTCGTATTCGTAGGCCAGCGAGTCCAGCGCAGGGTCCCGCAGCGCTCTGCAGCCCCGCTGCAGCGATCGCCCCACCTTGCGCCATTTGAGGCCCACGGAGCGCGCGAACGTCTGTTGGTCCTGCAGGCTCAGCGGCCGGTTCACTGCAGAGGGAGCGAGGAAGCAGGGTGAGGGGGGGCCCCCAGCGCCGATCCCACCCATCCCCACCCGGTGACGACCCTGCTCCTCCCCAGACTCCAACCTCCTAGTGACCCTGCCTTTCTGCCTGCACCTCACCTACAGGCTGACCCTGGAACAGAAAAATCTGGGCAGGCGTTGGCGGCTTCACCTCCGACAGAGAGGACACGGGGAGCTGTGAGGGGGCCAAAGAGACCTCCCCGTCGCCACCCTGGGCCCCCGAGCCACACTTCAGGTTCCTCAGCGCATCCTCCAACTCAGCCAGTTCTTCGTCCCGGAGCCGGTCGGGCTAGGGGAAGGGAACTTGCCGTCACCAGGGGCTTGGCCGCGGATCCCCGCCCTACCCCATCCTGACCCCAGCCCGGCCGCACCTGCTGGGCTAGGATGCAACTCAAACAGCGCTCCTCGTCCGCCAGCAAAGCGTCCAGCCGCTCGGCGCCGGCGCGCAGCTCCAGTTGCAGCGATAGCGAGTGTTGGGAGAGCGCAGCCGCCAGGCTCCTCTGCAGCGCGGCGCGTAGCGCCCCCTCGCGGTAGGCGCGGAGGAAGCGGCTGCAGAGCTGGCGCCCGCAGAATCGCAACTGCACGATCAGCTGCGGATCGCTGCGGTGGATCTTCAGCATCTGCAGCACGTCCGGGCTCCCGCTGCTCTCTGCGGAGGCGGGCGGTCAGGCGCCGGGCGGTCAGGCGCCAGACGGTACCCAAGCTCGGCCGTTCTCTAAGCAGCCGGAGGAAGAGCGAGGCCTGTGGTCAAGCCCCCTGTCCCATCCCCTGACCTAGGGTGCAGTTACCCCAGAGTACCCAGATGGGAAGCAAAAATTGGGATGCAAACAGCAACAACCCAGAAAGAAGCCAGGACCTATCACAGGGAGCACCCCAAGACAGAGTGGGTGCCACCTAGCCCCAGCTCCCATGTCCCAAATGAGAGTTGGCAAAAGAGAGTGACTTCGTAGCACAGAAAAGGAAGAGTGTTCCCTGGGCGACCAAGCCTTCTGGGTAGGCGGCCAGCAGGGCAGAGGAGGGTGGGAGGTCTCAGGTCTTCAGCCTCCACCAAGCTCGGCTCCCACTGCTCGGGAAGAAGAGGGGGGCTCTCGCCGCTCTGAGGCCACGGAGAGATCCCCCAACCCGCTTCAGCCTCCTTGGCCTCTGCCCTGAGATGGGAAAGAGGGGCCTGGAAGGGTAGGTACTGGGGAGGGGTCTTGAGCAAGGAGTGCTGCAGTAAGAGAGGAAAAGAGGAGAGAGGCATCCACAATTAGTAGAAAGGAGTGAGCTGGCTGGTGGAGGGGGCGGGGATCGAGCAAAGGACGTTAGTGCACAAATAGGTAAATCATACACTGACGCGAGGACACACGTATACCCTCAAGGTCATGCCACAAACAGAGAGGACAGACTCTACACAGGCAGGGGTCCTCCATCTTCCTCCTCCCACCCCAAATCTTTTCCCTAAAGGTGGCTACGCCCAGGCCCACCCAGGAGAGGACCTGCAGCCTCAGCCCCGCCCACAAAATGCCCCAGGGCACTCTTTCCTCTCCACATACCAGCACACCCACGCACCTGCCAAGGCAGCCTGCAAAGCCCTGTACACTGCCATCTTCTGTTGGGGGTGCACGTAGGCATCCGACAGGACCACCTTGTCCAGCGAGGACTCCACAAACAGGTATGCGCTGCCCACACACTCTTCGTGCCCATTTTGCCCAGCTGCCATCTCACCTCCTGGAGATGCAGACAGTTGGGTATTCAGTTCATCTCCCTCCCTCTGCCCTGGAGACAACTGTTCAGCCCCACATGGTTCAGCTGTCCCCACCAGAGTAGCCTCAAGTCCCACGTCGTTCAGGTGTCCCCAACACTAGTTGGCATACTTGGGACAGGAGTTCACCATCTCACAGGCAGCCCCTTAAGCTCCTGGCTCTGTACAGAGTCCCACCCACCCCAGACTTGCAGTAAGGATTGTCCCCCCACTGCCTTCTCAGAGAAAGAGCCCAGCATCACAGTGGAGGGGAAGCAGAGGCAGATCCTGCAGTGGGGCTTCTCTGCCTCCTCCTCAGGCCTGTGTCTCTCGTATCAAAGTGGACAGGAGACACCTTCATTCTGGATGGTGCCCATGCCCCAAAGCCACCCAGGCCCATATCCTGGCCTTGCCTTCTGAGTAGACTTGAGCCCAGTATCCCTGGAGGACCTCAGCCTAAGGTTAAACCTCCTGTCTTCACTTCAAAGGACACCTGTAGTTTGCATCTACCCAGATTCCCTCTCCTAATCCTGACTTACCTTTAGGGACTTCCCTTCTCCTTCTCAATTCATGTGCCTGTGTTCCACTCCCAAGCTCCAGGTCGGGCTTGTGCACCCGACCTGGCCAATCTGCATATTTCATTCACATTTCTACAGTGATTAGTTCAGGGTGGAGTATAGGACTCAAGTTGGACCAGTGAGAATCAACCCTGCAACTCTGGATGAGCCAATAGGAAAGGGACACTAATTTCCCTTCCCTTGGCGCTGAACTGGAAGGAAAGGGTAGCTCTTCTTTGCCACTGCTTAGGAAGAGCCTGGCTGAGAGTGAAGCTGAGACAGAAAGAAACAATCAAGAGATGGAGAAGTGCACTCCTAACCATACTAGGCTCCTGGATCCAGCTGTCCCTGAAGCCATTACATTTGGACTTTTTAGTCATGTGAGCTAAATAATTCCTGTTTGTTATAAAGTGCTTGGAGGTCGGCTCCAGTCATTTAAACACAAATTGTTCTATTCTCTCCCTGTCCAGAAAAAGCCAGAGCCCCTTGGTGCTAGTATCTCCCTTCATCCATCTTCTGACAAAAATCTAGCCCTGGACTAGCAGGGGCAAAATTCCCAGCCAGGGAACCACTGCACTGAGCCACAGCTCAGATGTCTCCCAGTTACTACCCCATGAGACAGCAAGTAAGGAACTGCCCTCCCTCTTTCTTCCCACCTCACCCTTTTCCTGCCCACCCTTTTCCTAGCATCATGGGCTCAAGGCCCTACCTCCTGCCTCATCAGTCACACTCCTGTACACTCCAGTCGTCAAGGTTCATATATGGTGGGCTAGGAGGAGTGCTGAGTGTTAGCTATGGGCAGGACAAATGGGGTGGCCCCAGCAGCCATCTATTTACATGAGGAACAGGAATTGACCCTCCCACCCTGGCCTCCTAAAGTGCTGGGATTACAGGAGTGAGCCATTACTCTCAACCTTTGTTTTTTAAATTTTCTTGTTTTTGAAACAGGGTCTTGCCCTGTCACCCAGGCTGGCGTGCAGTGGCACTATCACAGCTCACTGCAGCCTTGACCTTCCCGACTCAAGCAATCCTCTCACCTCAGCCTTTCGAGTAGCTGGGACTTCAGGGACATGCCAGCATGCCTGGTTGGCTTTTATATATTTTTCTTTCTTTCCTTCCTTCCTTCCTTCCTTCCTTCCTT